>PVIY010031052.1:0-30339 GCA_004026745.1 Myrmecophaga tridactyla | reverse complement strand
AGTTTCATATGAACAAACCCCAAGACTGGGGGCTCAGCCTATAGCTTTGGTTGTCCACACTGCTTGTGAGAATATCAAGAATTCAACTTGGGGAAGTTGAATTTCTCCCCGTTCTCACCATTCCCTGAAGGGGGCTTGCAAATATTTTTCCAGTCACTGATCAAATCATTCTGGGATTCATCGGGGAATCACTCTGGACTAACTGATTTTTGACAAGGGTGCCAAGTCTCTCCTACCCAAATGAGAGAAGACTAGCTTCTTCAACAAATGGTGCTGGGAAAACTGGGCATCTATATACAAAAGAATGAAGGAGGACCCGTATCTCACATCATTTATAAAAGCTGGAACAAAGACCTTAATTTAAGAACCAAAACTATAAAACTCCTAAGAGAAAATATAGGGGAAGTATCTTTAGGACCTTGTATTAGACAATGGTTTGGTTCAGAGATTTTACACCCAAAATACAAGCAACAAAAGAAAATAGATAAATAGGACTGCATTAAAATAAAAAATGTTGTGCTTCAAAGAACTTTATCATGAAACTAAAAAGACAAAATGGGAGAAAATATTAGGAAACTATATATTCGATATGGGTTTAATTTCCAGAATATATAAAGATACCTTTCAACTTAACAATAAACAACCAACCCAATTATTAAAAATTGTCAAAAAACTTGAATAGATATTTCTATTAAGAAGATATAAAAATGGCTAATTAGCACATGAAAAAATGCTCAATATCTTTAACCATTAGGGTAATATAATGACCCTAATGAGACACCATTTTACACCTACTAGACTGGCTATTAAAAAAAAATGGAAAATAACAAGTGTTGGGCAGGAGGTAGGGAAATAGGAACACTCATTCATTGTTTGTTGTCAATATAAAATGATATAGCCACAGTTTGGCAGTTTTCCAAAAAGTTAACTTCGGTGGTTCCTGAGAAAGTTAAGCATATATTTACCCTATGACCTGGCAATCCCATTCAAGCCAGGACTCAAACAGATGTTTGCAATCCAATGTTCATAAGAGCAATATTCACAATTGCCCAAAGATGAAAGCAACCCAAGTGTCCATCAATATATGAATGGATAAACAAAATGTGGTTTATTAATACAATGGAATGTTATTCAGCTGTAAAAAGAAACGAAGTTCTGTTGCATATGGCAGCATGGATGAACCTTGAAGACATCATGTTGAGTGAAATAATCCAGACTCAAAAGGACAAATACTTTATGACCTCACTGAAATGAAATAATTAGAATAAATAAATTTAGAGTCAGAAACAAGAATACAAGTTACTAAAGGTCAGGAAGGGATTAGGAAAAGGGAAGTTAATGCTTAATAGGTTTAGAGGTTTTGTTTGGAGTGAAGGAAGAGTTTAAGTAATGGATGGTAGGGATGACAACATTATTAATGTGATCAGTAATGCCACTGAATCATATATTCGAATGTGGTTAAAAGGGGAATTTTAGGTTGTACATATATTACTAGAATAAAATTTTACTTTAAAAAATGACAACAAAACAGTGCAGTGAAACAGTGAACCTGCATATAAACTATGGACTATAATTAACTGGATAATAATTATATGTTTCACCAATTATAACAATGGTATAGAACTAATGCAAAGTGTGTGTGAGCAGGGCTACACGAGGACTCTTGTTTTCTGTATGATTTTTCTGTAAACCCACAACTTCTCTAACAAAAAAAGTTCAAAACAGAAAAAGAGACTACTGAGTATGAGAACTTTTGACTTCATTTGTCTCCTATCAAAAGAATCCACCACCATGTATAGTTTTTCCAAAAGGTTTGAATATGAATTTGCTCAAGCCACTGGATCCAAATGCTAATTTACAAAGTACAGAGAAACATATTGGACCGCACCACAATTACGTAAACAGAAAAATCCAAATGGTGGAAAACTACAGTTTCAACAGATAAATGTTAATGAAAAGAAAGGGATGGAAGGGGAACTTGTAGATTACAAGATATTTAAAAGATATGTAAAAGTGTGCTAAATAGGCAATATTCAAGTATAGTTTCTAGGGATACATACTTAGGTGTAAAAACGATATAAATACACAAAAAAATGAATAAAAGTCATGATAGTGGTTACTTTTGGGGACAGGGAAGTGATTGAAATTTGACAAAACACATGGAGGTGCTTCTGAGTGGCTGGTAAAGTTGGATGACGGTATCAAGGGTGTTTCCTATACAACAGCTCATTAAACTATTAATTTATTTTGTTTGATGCAGTAGCCTTGGATCATGCCCATCAGACATAAGGAGTTTCCACAAATCCTTCCTGGATAACTCCATGTCCAATCCTGGCTTTCTCTGAAATGGCTGACTGCTGTCACATTTGGTTAAATCCTCACACAAGGCACTATTCTCTGGGGTCTTCCTTTCTGGAGGCCCAGAATTTTCCAGAACCTCAATTTCTGGTTTCTTTTTATTTAAGAGTTCAGTTTTCAGCTTATCTCTCTCCTGTCGCATTTCACTATAAGCTGTGAGGAGAAACCAGGCTGCTCTTTTGACATTTAATTTGGAGATCTCTTCTGCTAAATATCCAAGTTCATGGCTTTTAAAATCTGCCTTCCAGCCAAAGCCACTAGTCAACTTTGCCAAATTATCTGCCATTTTAAAACAAGGATCGCTTTTCTTCCAGATTGCAATAACACGTGCCTCATTTCTGTCTAAGGCCTCGTCAGAGGTATGTTCAGAGTCTACATTTCTAACAACAGTCTCTTCAAAACATTCCAGGCCTTGTTTTACAAGCTTCTCACAAATCCTCCAGATTCTTCCCCTTATCCATTTAAAAAGCCATTTCAACATGTTTGGTATTTGCAAACTGCAGCAGCAGCACCCCACTCTCAGGTACCAAAAAGGAGAGAAAGCTAGCAGATGATGCCTTGTTTGCCATATGCCCTTCCAGCCAAGAGAGAAACTTTGACTGTGTTCGCCATGTGCCTTCTTATTTGAGAGAGAAACCCTGAACTTCACTGGCCTTCTTAAATCAAGATATCTTTCCCTGGATGCCTGTGATTGGACATTTCTATAGACTTGTTTAATTGGGACATTTTCTTGGCCTTAGAACTGTAAACTAGCAACTTTTTAAATTTCCTTTTTAAAAGCCATTCTGTTTCTGGTATATTGCATTCTGGCAGCTAGCAAACTAGAACATTTGATTTTCTTTAAGTGGGTTTTATTTTATAATAAAGAGATTAAAAAAGAAACAACTGTAAAACAGGATACTTTCGCAATTTGGTTGGGAGCTATGCAGTACAATGCATTTCTTTGGAAGAAACATGTCTTTTCAATATTATGGTTTTACAGTTGAAGGTATTTATAATGCTTTTTGAATGCTTTTGTCAAATTATAGTATATTAAAAGATGGTCACATTTTTACTTTTCCATCAGTTGGTAAGCCTGTAAATCACTGTAAGAACAGTTTTTAATTCTCATGGGAAAATACCTTTTGTGAGGTTACAGTATCTCCTTAGCCCTGAATACGGTGTTTATGGCTTTAAAAGCCCTGTTTATGTTTTCTTTACGAAGCTATATATTTTATTTATTAGAGTAGTTGTAGGTTTACCTTGTTTATGTGTTTTTGATTTTTGATAAATAAATCCAGGTGACTTTTCTAAGTAAGATATCTTGAAATTATCACCATAATCAGAAAGCATTATCAAATCCACACAGCTAAAAAGTTTAAAAAGTTAAAAACAACTGCTTAAATAGAAAGCAAAGGGGAGAATAAGTTGTGTTGTTATCTCATTATTGACAAAATGAATGAATAAAATAGTTCAAGGATGAACTATTACCATAACTTCCAAAAGGAAATGTAAAGAATATGTGGAAATTTAAATGAAAATGACTACCACATATTATATATGACAATCCACAAGCACAATTAAAATTTATTTTAAATTTACTGATAAAAATTATTTTTCTGTACACTATACATTGATATTTTTAAAATATTTTTTCCCTTAGACTCTATAACACTCTCTGCTCTGCGCTTCTAATTAAGATACATACTTTTGTTTAGAACTAAGTTGAAAATTGGCCTGATAAGCCAATTTTCAACTTAGAATCTACTGTTAAAACTCTCATTTGGTTCAGTAAGTGGGCTCTATCCTTTACATGGTCTGTTATGCAAAAAAAAAAAAAGGCTTTAAAATTAAAAAAAATTTTTTTAAGATTGCTATAAAGCAGTAGTTCTCAACTTGCATGCATTTGAGAATCACCTAGAGAACCTTTGAAAGAATACTGATGTCCTCATCCCTATGCCCCCAAGATTCTGAGTAACTGGTGGTGATGGTGGGTAGGGTGTCCCTTTATAAAAGCTTCCCAGGTGATTGTAATGTGTTGCCAAAGCTAGGAACTACTGCTCAAGGATTCAGCCACTATCCAAATAAAAGCTTATTATCCTTCCTGATTGAACCTGGATGGGAAGCAATTTTTGAAATTCTTAGTTTGTTAGCTTCAAAGATCACATTTCTTCTTTATAAGGCTTCTATTTTATTTTATTGGTTTGAAGTTTAGGGTTTAAATGCATATTATATCTTTTATTTTGATGACTAACTTTAAAAGTTCCCTGGCCTATTATGCTGTGATACTGCTCTTACAGACTAGTGGTTTTGGTTCATGATATTTTGAAACATTTGCTATATTTCATAGGTAAAGACTACTACATCACACACACACAAAGAGGAAAAACAATGATCTCCCTAAGCATTTTTAAAAAAAAACAACTTTTTTCGCATATTGAAGTTCACATAAGGTTCTGAAAAAGTAAGCTTTACAAATTTTTTGTAATAGGTTAACATTACCTAAGACAAATGCTACCTCCCCCCAAAATGAATTATATATTAGAATGAACTATGTAATCAATGGTGAATTAAAAAAATCACATGCAAATGATATACAACTTGATGAAAATATATTCAAGTACCTATATAAAATGTATAATTTTCTGGAAATACAAATTATGAAAAACAACTCAAGGAAAAAATAGAAATCCTGAAACACAAGCAACCCTTTAAAAAATGGAATCAGTAATGAAAATTCTATCATCCTCAACAGACACCACACCCAGGCAGTTTTACAGGTGAGTTTTTTCAAACCTCCAAGTATCAGATAATTCCTTCCTGATACTGTTTCAGAGAGGAGAAAAAGAAAGACCTAGCCAATTAACTCCACAGGGTTGGTACAACCTTGATATCAAACCTAGAAAGGATAATAAAAAGAATGTAAGATTGTGTGCCAATCACACATTTGAGGACATTATGAAGTCTCTTTTATCTCCCTCTTTAGCATCTCTAAGTATAATCAAACGGAGCATTGGCTCCCATTGTGGTTAATACATATTTTACTCCAACACCATTAATACTTCCTTGTACCTACACGTTTTCATATTTGCATCTCCTTGTGAGACACTAAGATCGTTGCAGTCCAGGACAGTTTCTTATTCACTTGGGGACCCCAGGCATGTAATACAGTGTTTACACCATGGTCAAGTGGGATAGTTGCTCAATGATGTGGGCAGAGAGAGGGGAAGGCCTTTTGGGTAGAAACACTAGTAATCTACACATGCAGAAAATAGGAAATAATAAGGAATAGAGTAAATTCATTTGACTAGAACAGATAGGTATAAGGAAAATAACAGTGAAAAAGTAGGTAAGGGCCAATCAAGGTGGGTTTTTCAGTGCCGAGGCTGTGCAGTACCCTGAAGACATCTGATCAGGCAACGGTTGATCAGATCTGTGCTTCAGAATCCAGATTAGCACTTTCAGAGCTGTCAGGGACTCAGAGGTGACTTAGCTGGTTAAAACTCATCATTTTAAAAATTAGGTAACTAAAGCCAAAGAGAGTAAGTGACTACCCAGGGCTACAAAACCCCAAATTAGCAGGCAGAAGCTTAGAAGGATTAAACTTAATTAAGGTCACAAGGTTAGCATATGGTTAAATCTACAGGTAAAGCCAGGTTTGTCCAATTCCAACACCCATGACCTAGATGATACCAAGAGATGAGACAAGAAAATCCTAAGTAAATCGTTTTCAGGTGGTCCTAATTTCACCAATGCATCCATTTCCAGAAATGGTATTTTCTATAATGTATAACTAAAGGATGATTTGATTATTTTTACTTTTATTATAAGATGAAACATTTAACTTAATTTTAATTAGCTTTATTATATGAAGTCATTTTGATGAAGTCTTTTATTCAATGAGCTTCTGGACCCAAGATCAATAAAACAGTAGGTACAAGCACGAAGTAAACAGGAAAACATACTCCCCTAATCTCACAGACTCACTATCCATGCCTAAAGCACTCAAGTAATTTTAGTCACTGCAACAAAACTGGAAAAGCTCCAGAAAAAAAGAAACTAAAAACATCTATAGGCAATTGAGAGGATTCTTAAAGAAGACAGACTAAAAAAATTAATTAACTAAAAATTAGGATTCTTCAGTTTTAAATTACTTCCTGAAAGATTATAAAACCAGAAGAAAGAGAAAACTTGGACTTGTTCTTTATATCTCAGAATACTAATTCTAGGAAATACTCCTTAAAGCCTAAAAGATAACAGATTTAGAGAATATGCAGGAAGGAACACACAATGTTCTCCAAGTAAAATGCTGTTGTTTTTTAAAAAAGAAAGAAGGCTCTTTTTTAAGTCAGAAAAAAAGAAAAGAAATTTCATGCTCAAAGTACTGGTACAGCTGAAAATATACATACGTTCACATATACAAATGACTGATTGAGTCAGGAATAGAGAGGCTGGGGATGTTGTCCTCACCTCCCAGAGTAACCCTTTCGGTGCTTCTGTTGAAACAAGATACCAGACTGAGAGGGCCACTGCTCTGCAGTGTTCCTTAAGAATTTGTGGCCCAGCCATGGTTTGCCTCCACAGGTTTGAAGAGGGTGATTGATAACATAGCTTTGACAGGCATGAAATCACGAGCAAATAGTAATGACAGTATGAACAAGAATCAAAACAATGAACAGTGACTCAGAGTTTACTATAAGCAGGCCCTGCTCTAAGTACATGTATTGACTCATTGATCTACATTAACTCCATTTGTCAAATTATGACATTGTGGCACAAAAAGGTTAGCAACTTGCTCAAGAACGGAGACCCAGGTAGTGGTTGGGCTAGGATTTGAACCTGAGAGCCTATGCTCTTACTGTGCTTTCCCAGTCAGCCCTGAAATTGTCTAGGTATCCTCTAGATATGATACTTTTTATGACTTCTAGATATGGTACTCTTTAGGTTCCCACTATAAATGTAGTTTCCCCTTTTGAAATTTGAAAAATTAAATTAGAGGTTTAAAAATTATTAACTTTTATTTCAAGATAGAAAAACCAACAATATTTTATCTGCTCTTCATTAAAATGTATATATTTGTTTTAGATTTACCTCCAGTCTTCCTTGAGAATAACCCAGGAGCAACAGATTGGCTCTGTTCTTCTCTGAGGAAATAGGGGTCCAAGGCCAAGCTTCATCACTGTCCAGTGGCCACCAGCAAACAACCATATCCTGAACACAATTAATAGCTAGATGACGCTTTGTTGTCCTGTTTACTGGGCCAGGTATTTCGTAATAGGAAATCTAATGGTTAAGGGAAAAAAAAGCACACTGGAAACATTTGTTTTAAAAGATGCAAAATCCTCAAAGTATTACAAAATTAAAGCAGCTGCAAAT
This sequence comes from Myrmecophaga tridactyla, assembly GCA_004026745.1. Taxonomy (NCBI): domain Eukaryota; kingdom Metazoa; phylum Chordata; class Mammalia; order Pilosa; family Myrmecophagidae; genus Myrmecophaga; species Myrmecophaga tridactyla. The sequence goes on along the minus strand of PVIY010031052.1, from coordinate 22,626 downwards.
GTAGATAAATGCAAGTAAATATGCATGTTAAATACGTGCTTAAGGAGATCAAATCAAATTGTCAGAATTTACCAAATTTTTTTGACATATATATATATATATAAAAAAGACATATGTTCAAAATTCTCCCCATTTTTAGCAGAGGGAAGATAAAGGAGAAATGTGAGTTAGGGAGGAACTGGCTGTAGCAATTCCAATCAATACCAAAATGTACAGTCATGGTTGCTTGACAGCATCGACCTACACATAGGATTTAAGACCAGCTATATTAAATGACAAGTTCAGTACTGCTGACCAAGAGTGTCAGACTACTGTTTAAGACATAACACACTAACAATGACTGACAATAATAAAAGGAAAAACAACTTGAGGCAAATATTTCTTCAAAGAATATATGAGACATATATGCATATATTCTACATAAAAGGGATAAGCCACAGCCTCATGCATAAAAGTTTATGCTGCTTCTGAGAATTATGCTTCTCTTTCTTAGGAAGGATTTGTAGAATTTATTATTCAAACTATGTTATTTTGGAACATGGTTATTTGAAAACATAAGCACGGCACCATCTGGGTGACACATGCCAAGGAAATATAGATTGCACCGTATTTCTGCTTAAGGAATTAATGGAAGGTTGATAGCTTGGAAGTAAAAAAAAAAAAAAAAAAAAAAAAAAACTATCTTGCCATTGCTGGTCAGCAATAATCGAACCACTTTCTGGGGATTAAGCGCATGGCTAAGCCTACTGGACCAGACACTAGCAAAGGGCAGGGGGTCTTCTTATCAGAGAAATGCTTCTGGAGCCAGTCTCACTACATGACAGATTGCTTTCATATTCCTGTCTGCAAGGCAACAAAGGATGGCAGTAATGCGATAATGCCAGAGTGCAATGGGTGTTAAGAACCCGTTGCATTTATGTATTGTATTTAGTAAATAATCAGGCTCATCCAAATTGTGATCTCACCACTCAACCAAGGCCATTAAAATCAAGGTTAATGCTTTAATAATCCTCTGCCATTTTTAAAAAATATGGTCAAAAGGAACCTTTTTCTATTTGCATGGCCATAATATTATTGACCTCTTCATCCTCTGAATGCACATCAAAAGGAACTGAAATCAAAGTAATTACCAGTGTTGTTCTCTCATGGTAAATATTTAACTCCTTGCACTGTCCCTTCACTATTAAATAAATTGAATTGTATTTTTAATATGTAGATAGGAAAACTTGTTAAAGGTCAATAGTTTTGGGATATTTATCTGTAATTTTCTTTACCAAAGTTATTTCAAACAGTAAGAAGTATAGTACAACTGTAAAGAAAAACAGAATTATAATATTCTATATCCCTCCCTTGTTTTAAAATCCAGATGGACAATGACAAAAAGCACAGATGTACTTTGTGCTTTTAAGGGCAAATTCTTATATTTAAATTCCCAGGGTCATTATTTTAACTAGCTATCTGATTTCAGAAAAATGCAATGGAATTTGTAAGTCCTTAAGAATTATATAGATGTTATTTTGATGTTTTATTTACCATGTAAACATGTTACATACAAATTTCTAGATGAGGAAACAGGATTAAAACTGGTGACTGGCATTGTAAGTCATCATATACTGCAAATCATTTAAGTTATCTGAAATTTCATGTTTCCTATGAGTTTTAATGGCATCCGTAGATCTATCATGATGGTTAAGAGGGCAAGTAAAATGAACGAGCTTTGTAGTTTTGACTATGTATTAAAATTTATATTTTAAATAATAAATCAGAAAATGAAATTCATGGGCTTTCCAAAGGGAATGGGTTACTTCTCCAATATAGAAGAATGATGTGGAATCTCCGTGTTCCTAATTTCCCAAATCTAACATCAGAAAGAATAAGCAAATAAACTGCCTCACTCAAGGCATAAAGATCCAAATCTTGATCCAAATTGTTTTTTTTTTCTACAACTAGTTCATAAGAAAAAATGACACCCTAAAAGGTAGCTACCATACTTCAGTTGAGAAGACTTTACCAAGATATCCCTCACACCTAAAATGGAAAAAATAGCCATAAAAACGTCTATATAATAGTTTGAGTTAATGTATATTCAGTGCATTTTAAAAACCAATACAAGTAAATAACCTTTCAAATAAATCTAGTTAACCATTCTTAAACATAATATCTCATTAAGAATGCTAATACCATCCTTTGACTAACCAAAATATAATACACCTGATTTTAGGGAAAGAAAATCAATATTATTCAAAATTTTACAGAGGCTCCACAAAGCTAACAAACAAAACCAGATTCTAGTTTATTACGATAAAATCTTACTGACTATATTTTTCTTCTATGTTAAAATCTTTTTTATAAGAATAGATGTTTCTACCAAATTAAATTAAATCCTCCCCATACCACTACCACCTCAGTCATAAGAAATAATCCCAAAGGGCAAAAGGTTAGGTTAAATACTACTTTTCTAAAAACAGATTTAAAGTTTCAAGCCATAAAGCCCACTTCTAAAAGTCTTTGTTCTTGCTATAGATATAGTAGGTATGACATAGACGTGCATCTTTTTTAAGGAAGCTGTATATCAGCTCTGCTCCCAGTGAACAGTGAACTGTCTCAAATCCACGGCACAGAGGCTGGATCAATCTTGCAAACACAAGTCATTGCTGAAAAGAGGCCTTGAACTGAAACAGCCTGGAAAATGTATTAGATACTCAACCTACCAGAGAGTATGCCTTTCAAGCAAGTTAAAATATAATGTAGCAAAACTGAAACACATCACTTAAAATAAAAATCCTGCCTTAACAGATGTAAAGTTTTCAATACGAGGAAACGAATTAACTGGAGTTAGTGAAGGGAGAGATACTAACACATCAAGAGAGATTTCTTTTTGCATTGCCTTCAGTTTTGGGGAGGGGGAATGGAGTTCCCATTCCTTGTTTATTACACTTTTTTGTTAACCTTGAAAGTGTCTTTTTTCTTTCTTTTCTTGTGAAATGGAAACCAGATCAACCATCCTAGCCTAGAAAGATTATATGGAGCCTTAGGGAAAAATGAGAATGGTATATATACTACCATTAGCAAGAGAGACGTTTTCAAAAATGTAACTTGCCCCTACTATCTGCCTTTGACTGCTGTAAGTACTATGTAAATTGCTCTAGATATGCTAAGGTTAGATTTCTAAGTGAGAGTAAAAAAAATAAATAAATAAATTTAAGACGATCACTATTTACAATGTATCAACTTAGTCCTATAACAAGCCTGTTTTTTTATGGAATCCAGAACTATTCAAGAATAATGAGCATTCCATCAACTCATGTGATATTCTATTATACATTAGTAATAATTATTTTTTAAGTTGAAATCTCTACCTTGTAATCCAAGGCTGAGAGTTTTTCCAGTCTTTTGTTTACATCAGGAGAACCTGTCTTCTTGGTAAACTGAATAAAGCATAGTTTATTTTGTGCTAAAAATGATAAGATGATAAAATTGTCGGTGAGAAGAGCTAGAAACAAAACAAAACAAAAACAGATTTGATAATGAATTAATAAATTTTTCTTCTACTGAGATATTACAGTTATTTTTAGAATAAAGAATAATATATTGAAATCTCTAAAGACCCAAGTATCATTGTGACCTTCTACCAGAATATTAAAGATAAATAATATCCATCAATCTAATCATGCATAGATTTGATACATTTCCTTTTTTCCTGTGATCATTTAAATTTATACTGATACGTGGGGACAACCACTGAATGAGATGCATTTAGAACCAGGGCACTTGCATGTAAAGACGAAAACATTTACTTTTATTCATGCTTAGCCTTTAATCCTGTGTTATATAATATAAATCATCTGAAAATAATTTGGATTTATTACAGGATATAGATGAGTATCCTCTACCAAATCTCTTCTTTTTAATTTACATCAGTGAACCTCCTTGAGAATATACAAGTTGAATAAAATAAAGCATGTTATCCCCAGTATGTACACCATATAAACCAATATTTAATAATAAAGTTTAGGGAAAATATTTCTAAACTTTTTTTCGAGAGCACACAAGTAGATAATTAATATTGATGGGTTACATAAAGGGTCAAAATTGTTATATAAAATTATTGATAAAGCATATAATAGGAATTTCATAAGTGTTTTATATTGTTTTCAACATAAAGAAATTATTAAATGTTCCTTTACTTCCTAACCCCTAGCCATGAAGCAGTGACCAACAGTGGATTCATGTAATCTGGAGAATCTGTATAACTGCCAAGAAATCACATTATTATCGTGCTTTTAAGAGAGTGATTATTTTTGATATAAATAAAACAAGTGAAGAAAGATAACTTAGAGACATGAATAGTGTTGGAAGTCTCCTTTTAATTCTCACAGAGGAGCATCAGTATGAGAAAGCCATCATGGTCATTACTGTATTTGCAGTATCAACAAAGGGATCAGTTATTAGAGATATGAAAGTGGAACGTCTTGTAAGACGTTTAGTACCATATTCCTCTAAGTAAAAGAAAATTGCACACTCTCAAACCTGTCCCCAGCTTATTATTATCAGTCATGTTGCTAATTATAGCCATTCTGCAGAGTGCTTTTCTTTAAGATGATGAAATTGTGTTTGATTTGTTCAGAGATAGCTAGTGAGAGTATACAGGCGAAGCAAGGTTTTTTTATTCAACACCTCTGTTCTTTCCACTAAACCACACTTTTGATTATTCAATTTAAGATACTAGCAATTTTCAGTCCTTCATGATAATGTAGTCTTTGGATAAGAAAACTTATCCTTAATTTTTAATCTTTAAAAATTCAGGAGTCAGCACAGTATAGTAGAAAGAAAATGGAATTTAAGGTTAAAACCTGAGTTCAAATCTCAGCTCAGTCCCTTTCTAACTATATAATCCTGAGCAGGCCCTTCAGTATCTCAGCTTCAGATTCCTTTTCTATACAATAGAAATAGCTATTACCTTATAAGATTGGAGTTTGGATTAAATGAAATAGACATACAGCTTTATGGCTCAATCCTTCCTTTCCAGCAACCGGCTTAAAGTCTTTTGTCTTAAGTGCTGTATATTAATTCTATGCTGATTGTGATGTCATTTAATTGGATCCAGATTTATTCAGTACAGTTGGCAGTGATTTTTAATGTTTATAAAATATAGTCCAAAATCTCTCGGAAGTTAGTATTTGTAGACTTTGGTAACAAAAAAATGTTGCTAAGAGCCTGGAGCACAGATTTTTTTTTTTATTGGTAGCTATGTTGACACATTTGTGTTGTTTGAAATTCATTTGAAACAGAAAAATATTTGAAATGTTAAGAACAGGGAACTAATTCTGAAAGAACACACCCAAAAAAAAATCAATTTATTTTGAAAATGCTTACATTCACATTTTTTGAAGGAGTCAAAAACACTCAGGAAATGAGCCTAACACTTGATAAGATAAAAAACTTTGATACAAAATATTAGTCAAAACTTGTAATGGTCCCAAGGGTTGTAACTATGCTATTACAAGCAATTACTTGTTGTGTTTGCAAGCCCTTAGTGGTAATAATTAGACTACCTGTTGACTCATTATTTCTCCTGCTCCACTGTTAATGCAGGCAATTGATTTGCACACGGGAGTAATTACCATCACTGATGGTGTCTGAGATGAGCTTCCCCACCAGGCTTCTGTCAATCACCACTTTCTCCAGCTGTGGCCCACAAAGGCTTAGGGACACTAGCACACCTGAATCAAAGAGGAGCTAAAACCAGGAAACCAGAGTGGGGGGAAAGATAAGCCGAGAATTAGAATCCTTTAAAAAATCTCTCTAAATACACAATTTATACATATTTACTTTACACATACATCTACACCATGAAATTTTATAAAGAGTTTTTCTTCATTGAAAAACAATGACTGCTATTCGGAGTGAAAAAAGAGAGAGGTGGCTTAGTGATACAACGCAATGCAAGCACTGATTAAAGCCATGAGAAATCAAATTTAGTGCATGCGCATTAGAAGCCTAAACTTCTAAATACTTAGGAAAGTACCCAGGCTGCTTTATTTTGCATACAGTGGACATAATGCTGTTCTTTTAAAATTTTTTGAAAGATTACAATTTATATCAGAAATTAAAAGACTGTTTTGAGAATTAAATAGTCATCTCTACACATTAATTATAGAAGAGACATCACATTATAATATAAACAGCTAATGCTATGATTTGTTTAGAATTTAAACTCCACTTCTAAAAATAAAAGATCTTGATCTAAAATATTAAAATACATGTAAATCAATACAATTAAAGTAAAATTTTAAAATAAAAAAACATATACCAGAAACAATTTCACAAGGAGAGATCATGAAATATAGTAAAGTACCCAGGCCTTACAACTCTCAGTATTCACCCAATCACCTAACAAAAGATGACTGGATATCACCATTATGATTTCATATCGCTCCTTTTCATTTGTGGCAGCATAATTCATTCATCTCCCAATGTTTAAAACTTCCTAAAAGGACTATGCATATGCTTGTTATCTATGAGATTATGAAATATCAACTTTGGAAGAAATACTTTCACCTTCGAGGCAAGAGACTCAGAAATGATGAGTCATGGAATAACATGTGGCATAAGAAGAAAAAACCCGATTGTCAGTAAGCTAATCATGAAAATGCTAGCCAAACCCAAAGACAACCAGGATTTTAAACAAAACAGGGGAGTTTCCCACCCACCTAGCTACCACATCCCAGCTAGAGAACATGATTCTGCATCAAAACGTATTTGAACCCGTGTGAAAAGAAGAAGCATGAAAGGCCAGAGTAGTATCAAGAAAGACCACAATTTCCCCTGCCTTACAGATTCCAGAGACATGAACCAGAAAAGACACTGAAGGGCCCCTTTATCCACAACTGTCAGAAACTTTGCTCAAGTCACCAGAAGGCTTACTTTTACAGTGTGAAATGCATGACTTAGGGGCTGTTCCTTTTCCTGTTAATGCCCTGAAGGTGGGGGGGGGGCAGACTTAATTACCTTTATCGGGTTTTGGAGACCGATAAGAGAAAGCACATTTGTTCCAAGAATTTCACAATACTTCACAAATTAATTAATCACTACTGAATTCCTAACCTGCACCGACGACGGTGAATACTATTATTACTCTTTTGACAAATTTCCCCATAAAAATACAGCACTTGGTCTTCACTCCCCAAATTTTCTCTTCTCAGACAGTCACTCTCTAGGTCTTCGTTCGTGTCTAGTTCAACCCCTTAACAAGTTCTTATTCTTTATTCAAAACATCTTTAAAATCTGTTATTTTCTATTTATTTTTATCTACTAAAACTTTACACCTATTCTCTTAAGCAGCTCTTTTCTTAATTGACTATTAGCTCCTTAAAGTTAGTGGCTAGGCCACTTTTATCTTTGTATCTTTAGTACCTAGAATAATGCCAGGCACATAGTAGGTGCTCAATAAATTTTTGGAGAAAGAATCATAACTAACTTAACAGAGATAACTTAAATAGTTGAGGAAATCTGATCTAATTATCCACTTCTACAGAGCAAGGAAGTTCAATCTACTTCATCTCTCCAAGCATCCTTCAAGCATCCAGCTTATGCTGGAAAAGTGCCAATGACCAGAAGCTCAGTACCCTATAGGAAAACTGTTCCACCACTGGAAAGTTCTCATCAATTTGAAGGCTATTTGTTCATTGTTTTTTTTTCATTCAACAAAAACTGAGTATCAGTTATATGCCAAGCAATAAACTAAACACAATGGCTTAAAAATTAATTCAAATATAATCTTTAAAATAGGTTCAATATAGGTTAATAGAGAGAAGTAGAAATTCAAGCAATAAGTGTGAAGAAGTACTATTACTGACTGTAGGAGTACATACTGGGTAGACTAAGGCAATGAGAAGGAAGCAGTGACTCTTTTTAGTTTGAGGCTAAGGCTAAAGCTGCTTTCTCAGAATTTCCACAGTTAGCCCTAGTCTTTCTGCAATAGCTCTCTCTTCTAGAAAACTGCCTGTACTTGCCTGAAACTGTTATGCACCCCAGAAAAGCCATATTCTCTTCCTAATTTAATCTTGTAGGAGGCAGACCTATTGTTTAGGGTAGAAACCTCTGATTAGATTGTTTCCATGGAGACTGACCAACTCCACTGTGGGCGTGACCTTTTGATTAGATTACTTCCACTGAGATGTGACACCCCCAACTGTAGGTATCTCCTTTTGATTAGATGGAGATGTAACTCTGCCCATTAAAGTGGGTTTTGATTAGTTTACTGGAGTCTTTTAAAAGGGGAAACATTTTGGAGTTGCTCAGAGCTGACAGAGACACAGACTCTGGAAATGCAGAAGCCCCAGGAGACACCAGGAGCTGAGAGAGCTGGCAGAAGCTATAAACAAACCATTAGCAACACAGATGCAGACATTTGGAGATGCTTGAAGTGCCAAAGGAGATATCTGAAGTGCTGACAGAGAGAGCAGATGCCTAGACATGGACGTTTGGAGATGCAGAGCCAACAGATATTGCCATGTGCCTTCCCGTGACATGCAAAGCAAGCTAGAAGCCAGAAGGACCCAGAGGGGCTGAGAGAGCCATTTGAAACCAGAAGCTGGGAGAGGATGCAAATGCCAGACACGTGCTTTCCTATGTGACAGACACCAGCCTTACTTGAGCCAAGGTATCTGGATGCCTTAGTTTCTATGGATGCCTTAGTTTCTATGGCCTTAGAACTGTAAACTTATAACTTATAAATCCCTTTTATAATAGCCAACTCATTTCTGGTATATTGCATTCTGGCAGCTTTGGCAAACTAAAACAAGTAGGTAGACAGAGAAAAATAAAACAAATAGTTTTAATATAATGCCAGACAGTGATAAGGCCTGTGGAAAACATAAAACAGTAATTTGGGGATTTTAGAAGGATGCTATTCTAAGTAGGATAACTAATAATGAAATAAAAAGGCCTCTCTGAGGAGATGATATTTGAGTACAGATCCAAATGAAGTAACGGAGAAAGTCACATAAACACCTGGACAAAGAGTGTTCAAGGCAGAGAAAACATAAATGCAAAAATCTTGAGGTTGTAAGGTGCCTGAGATGACTGAAGAAGAGCTAGTGCAGTGGAGCAACTAAGTGTGGTTACTCATAGAGGATGAGTCCACAGAGGGAGTCAGGGGACAGATTAGGTTAGGCTTTGCTGATAAGAAGCCATTGGGTTTTAAGCAGAGGAGAATCATAATCTAATTACGTTCTGAAGGGAACACTCTGGCTACTATGATAGGAATAGAATGGTAGGGGCTCAGGGCAAGAGTGGAAGTAAGAAGACAACTAGGAGGCCCTAGCAGTGGTCCAGTTAAAAGAAGATGATGGCTTAGACTAGAATTGTCATGCTAGGGAAATGCTACGTGGACAAATTTGAGATTATTATCACTCCTGAGCAGAAATGAAAAGAACATATTTTAAAGGTACATCTACCAGGACTTGCAAAAAGATTAGATGTGGCATATAAAAGAGAGAGAGAGAGAGATGACAGGACTGACTCTAAATGTGTTGGCCTGAGCAACTGGCTTTATTGATATAGGGAACACCAGAGGAAAAGCAAATTTAGATTGCAAGGAATCAATTGTAGGGCTTGTTTTTGGACATGTTAAGTTTGAGATGCCATGGACATACATGTAGACAGATATGAGTTTGAACTTCAGGAGGGAAGTGGGGTTTGGAGTTATATTTGGTGGTCATCAGCAATATAAAGAAAATAATTAAAGTCACGGAACTGGATGAGTGCTCCTTTAAAAATGAATAGAGAGAAAAGGTCCAAGGTTTGAGTTCTGGGACACTCCAACTTTCAGAAGTGTTAAAAGATCAGAGCTACCCTCTTGCTGGAATCTAGCTCTGGTATATGTCTAGTTCAGATTACTAAGTGTCCTGTGGTCTATAGGTATCTCTGATACCACAAACAGGAACTTGGTGGGAAAATCCATTAATTTTATAAGCTCATAGGCTGGCATATGTGTCATGGGCCTTAAGTGCTTTTTTGGAACAAGAAGGAATAAACAGATTAATAAATTAGTTCATGTATTTTCATAAAACAGCCTGTGGGGAAACATAAAGCTTTCAAGTACTGGTGCCAATGATACTCCTGGATATGGTAAGGGAGGTAATTAGAGTAAGTAAAAAATGGTCTGAAACTCAGGGAAAGAATATTCCAGGTCTGACTAAAACACGCTTTCCTCATTTCTGCCCTGCCTGTTTCCCCAAAGCGGTTAGTCCTTTAGCCCTCCAAAATGGAAACGGCCTAAACAAGATTTGGTAGGACAAGAAGGAAAATGTATACCAAGATAATATTCCCATTGCAAGGGGTTGAAGGATTCTGACAGCTTAGAAAATGAAAAAAGAGCAGGCAGAGAGGCAAAGGAGAACACCTTCAGAACAGATCTGAGCTTGAGAAAAGACCAGGCACAGAACCAATGAGACCACAGGATTTCCGACACAGTTTTGATTTGAATAGTGGTCTGTGTGCAGAAGACTAAGGCAAAATAGGGATTGCAGCTTTTCCTTTTCTTTTAGCACCCTCTCTGAGAGATGCTTTCTTGTTACTCCTACTCTGACCATGTTGCTCTTTGTGGCCTTTAGCATTTTCTTCTCATTTTCTTCACCAGAGAAGTGTGTTTTCTCTTTAATTAATTGGGAAATGATTCTCATGTTCTTCAGATGGCTGTCCAGATTGGCTTCTCTAAACTTTAAAATCTATGATACTTATATTGAGTACTTAACTCAAAGTGAAGTGGCACTAGGAGAAGAAAGAAGAGAAAAATCATACCAGGTGACATCATTAATCAAAACAAAACATAAACACAAAAATTTGTTTCACCCATTCAGTAGATCAAAATATATGTTAGCGCCTATTACATGCTAGGCATATCCTGATGTTGGGGACACAGTGGTGAACAAGGTCAACTTTATCAGTTCAAACACTTATTAATAGGGATCGCAGAGAGAAGGGAGGTTTTTGTTGATAAATAAAACTGCTCCATAAAAAAAGCAGTGTAGAACCTAAAAAGAAGAGAAATATTCCACACTTGGTCTCAAGTATTGAAGAAAAATTGATACAAAAAGTAATTGTGAGTGGCATGTTTTATACACAATTTCACTGAATTCAAAATTCTCATTAATTAAGAAAACTCCCCCCAAATCCATATGATTATTATGATACCTGAGCATAAAGGAAAAACAGAAGCATACAGGGTCAGTATTAAAATTTAACAATAGAGGATACGTTCAATGCATGATGAGAGTTAAGTCAAGACTAAGCCAATAAGATCGTTAGGAGACATGTGGGAGACAGCAGGTTGCCAAATACTACAACCCAGAAGGCAAAGAGATGTTAGTGAATTCTAGGGCTTGAGCAAATATTTCAAGTATTACAGAGCCCCTTTCATAGATACCCAGCAATTATGCATCACGAAGGTACCTACCACACACTCCCTCAAACCCACCTACCCAATCTAATCTACAGGACGTATTCTGGAGAAACTCAAAGAATTTACAGGCAGGCAGATAATTTTACATTGGGGAAATCTAATACTAAAGAATAGGGTCACTGATCATTGTTAATAAATAACCTGCTAGAGGACAGGTAACATGTTTTCTGTAATTTATACCTTCATTTCGGCAAACATTTATTGAGTAATCGACTTGCTAATTGACTTAAGGACCAGAAACAAAAGGACAAGAAATTAACAGGTATTTTTCTGGATAGAAAAATGTTAACAATGGGATTTCTCAAAGATTTATGTGATGTTATTCAATTTATGCAATAGATACATGCCTGGAAATTTGCCCAGGTCCATTTCAACTTAAGAAACTCTTCTCATTCATTTTCATAAAATGAGTTGTACTGTATTTTAATCCCTTATGTAATTTTAGATTCACCTAATAATAATAATAATAATAATATATGGTTTACATATATTATAATTACATAAAGAAAAAGTAACCATTCCTAGAAAATATATATTATCATGCTCAAATTCACAAAGGAGCAAGAACAAAAATAAACTTTATCTTTGCCAGTAGTTTTAAAGATCTAAAGGGAAAGAAGCAGTGGCAAGTAGTGAACAGGATGACAGATTATATACTAATATAATACCTTATAATTCACAAAAGACTTTTACATGTATTTTCTCTATAATACATGTAAGGTGCCAGTACAGCTCTGGTTACATAATAAGTATGCAAATTAAAAAATAATTAATAATGTTAATCCTCAAATTAATTCACAATCAGAAGAACAAAGTAATAAACCAAAGGTCTGGTGAGAAAGTAGAAACCAAGATGGGTCTACTAATGACAGATCCCATGCTCTTTCCCCTGTTGCAGAGGAACTAGTATCCTTAAATCTCACTTCTTGGTTGACTCTCATGCAATATTCCATTCTAGTTTTCTTCTTTTTAGCTATTTTTTCACTCCCCCTCTAAACTGGTGGATCTCAACTGGGGGTGATTTGGGACCCCCCAGGGGAAATCTGGCAATGCCTGAAGATATTTTTGGTTGTTACAACCTATATATATTAGTCACCTCCACAGAGACTCACCTGCTTATAAATTATCTATATAGTTTTTTTTTATAAAAACCTATCAGCAGAGGTTTTTTCCATGTCTCCCAAGACAGATTCAGGAAACTCCTAAATTCTAATGAACACTTTTTTTAGAAAAACATTTTTATTGACAAATCTTCATACACATACATTCCATACATGGTGTACAATCAATGGCTCACAATATCATTGCATAGTTGCGTATTTATCACCACGATCATTTTTAGAACATTTGCATCTCCAGAAAAAGAAATAAAAAGAAAAAACTCATACATACCATATTCCTTACCCTTCCCACTCATTGACCATTAGTATTATCATCTATCCAATTTATTTTACTCTTTCCTCCCATTATTTATTTATTTTTTATCCATATTTTTTACTCATCTCCCTATATTCTGGATAAAAGGAGCATCAGACACACAAGGTTTTCACAATCACACAGTCACATTGTAAAAGTTATATCTTTATACAATAGTCTTCAAGAATCAAGGCTACTGGGACACAGCTCAACAGTTTCAGGTATGTCCTCCAGTCACTCTAACATGCCATAAACTATAGAGGAATATCTATACAATGCATAAGGATAACCTCCAAGACTCTGTTTGAGATATCTCATTCACTGAAACTTGATTTTGCATCATTTCTCTCTCCCCCCTTTGGTCAAGAAGGCTTTCTCAATCCCTTGATGCCGGGTCTCAGCTTACCCCAGTATTTCTGTCCCACGTTGCCAGGGAGATTACACCCTTGGGAGTCATGTCCCACATAGCAGGGGGGACAGTGAGTTCACCTGCTGAGTTGGCTTAGAGAGAGAGGACACATCTGGGCAACAAAAGAAGTTCTCTGGGATGACTCTTAGGCATAATTATAAGTAGGCTTAACCTATCCTTCTCAGGAATAAGTTTCATAGGAGCAAACCCCAAGATTGAGGGCTCAGCCTATTGATTTGGTTGTCCCCACTGCCTGCAAAAATATCAGAAATTCCCCAGATAGGGAAGTTGAATATTTCCTCCTTTCTCCCCAGTCCCCCAAGAGGACTTTGCAAATACTTCTTTATTCACTGCCCAAATTGCTTTGGGATATATCAGGGCATCACACTAACCTGGGCAAATCAACAAAATCTCACAACGTCTTCAAATTCCACATACTTATGGCGTTCTACAAAACTGACCACACAAGTTAAATTAGGAAATGTACTACCCAAAATATGAATTTTGCACCAAATAAACATCTCTCCCTTTGGTCTCACATAGAAGTTAAAGTTTTAAAATATGGACGATATCATTCTTTACCTGGTATTCTGATTTACCTTAGTCCTATCTAGATCAGCAATCCAGTCCTCGACTCAAAGTCTGATCACTTTTTAAACTTTTTAAATAGTTCCTGTATGGGATACTGCTGACATTCATAGCTTCAGTGCTCTAAGTCTGAGTCTCAGGTGTCACATAAATATCCGCAGTTTCTGGGAGCAACGAGGTTATACACAAATAACTAAGTACCTCAGAAATAGTAGAAATAACAGTTACAACTCCTGAATATACATGACTGCTATAAGAGCTTACAATCTAGGACCCTTCACAATAGGCCACAACCTGCTAACTCCTAATGAACACTTTTCACACACAAAGGGTACTGTGATCAGCTGTCCTCTCTCATGAAAGATGACCTGGTCAGATATCTCATATGGAGTAAGAGGCAGTATGCAGTCCAGATCAGAAGCTGGAGGCCACCTGCTCACTGTTTCTCTAACCACAGTTAGGGCAATAACTCAGATGACTAATGTGGGCTGTCAAGAGAGAAATGGGTGCAGGGCAAGTCACAGAGCTACCTTACCTCGACAGAAGTTTCTTGTAAGAACACCTCACTTGCTTTTGTTCTATGTTCACCAATCAGCCTTCTTATCTATAATTTAGTCTCTTGAGTAATTCATCCATCACATGAGAATGCCCCAAGCAAATAAGCAATGTTTATGAAGCCATATATCACACAATGCAAATTAATAAACTGGCATTTCAATTAATAAATCAGTCGCTTCTGAGTTTGGCTATTGTGACTGCTGTCAGTACAAGAAAACAAATACAGATAACATAAAAGATAGATAAGTTTAATTAATGAGAAATTTTCTGTCCAAGTTCATGATACATTGTTTAAGTGGGGAAGAAATAAAAAAATGCAGACCTGTATGAACAGCATGATCCTATTTTGTTAGGGAAAAAAAAGCAGGTGCAATATGTGCACATATATTAATACACAAATTGTCTGTATAAACACAAGAAAATGTCAGAAAGAATATGCACTGAATGGTTGATAGGTGGTAAAGAATTTTAACTTCTTGTCTTAAGAGATTTTTTTTTTAATTAGGATACAGATTTTTTTTTACTTTTTTTTTGCATGTTATTTGATATATTTTCTATAAAATTTTTCAAAAGTAAAGAAGTTCCTAAAGTTGCTAGCCAAAAATATATTTCTTATTTTATGGTTTTAAAGAGATGCTTTTATGCCACAGATGTGTTTCTGAAGAGTCAGAATTTCAGTTACACTGAAAATGCACTAATAAACAGGAAACTGAATTGAGTCTCTCTCCCCTCCAATTTAACCTATTAAAAATAATTTTAAAAAATTATAATGTGGTGGTTCAGCAGGCAAGAATGCTTGCCTGCCATGCCAGAGGACCCGGGTTCGTTTCCTGGTGCCTGCCCATGTAAAAAAAAAAAAAAAAAAAAAAAAATTATAATGTAAGATAATCTTTTTCTTATTTATTGCCTAATTAGATTTCTCATCCATGTCCAATATACTTGTCTTCCATTAGTGTTACTGTTAGTGTTGGTATTAATGGTTAAATCACCACTAACGATTATGAAGAAAAACATCATATATCCAATCTATGAATTGCTATGCACCTATTAAAATAAGACAGCATGCTTCCAGGAAGATGGCCAAATGGGATGGATTGAGTTGACCCCTCCTGCATAAGTCAAGACAGGGGACAGAGAGAGAGACAGGGGGATCAGGGTGGGGAGAGCAGATGGACTAGATCAGTAGTGATCCCAACTGAGGACAGACAGCAGCATGTAGAGAGGTGCAGACCAGAGGGAACAGACCTCCCTCAGCTCCAGCCTGCCCCAGCTGCTAGCTGGGGAAACCTCCCCGGGCAGCTACACGGCTGGCAGTGCCCATGGGGAGCCCGGAGGCAGGCCTAGACATCAACTGACAAGAGCGGGGCTTCTGGGCTCTGGGAGTGGTCGCCCAGCGAGGCGCTGTGAATGGTTATCCCATCAGGTAAAGTGTGTAATGTATTCACCAGGTACCACGTGCTACACATAGGCTGTTCCCCCTAGGGGCTGCTGTCCACTCCCAGGTCCCACACCAGTGCCAGCTGTCCCACCACTGCCGGCTGGAAGCAGCTCCACCGCCGTACATGGTGGCTTCCCAGCTCACCCCTGCAGTAAGGGAGTGGCAGGCCTGAGGGAAGGAGGTACCTCATGAGTACCACTTCCTAGGAAGATGTGGTAAGTGCAGGCTGGCAAACTACCTACCTAGGTTTTTTGTTCCTTTTTTCTATTTTTTCCTGCTTTTTAAAAAGTATATTTTCTCTTTATATTTTTTTACTAGTAGCATTACTGTTGTTTTTATTTTATTTATATATTTTTATTTATTTTTCATTTTATGTTATTATTATTATATGTGAAAATTATTTTCTGACCCTTCTGTGGATACCAGTTTGAGTTTACTTTCAATATATCTCGGGGTGTCTCTTCACATTTTGAAGCCTACCACTATTGAGGTGTGTTTTTCTTTTCACTTTCATATGTTTATTATATTTTATAATATTTAAAAAATAAATAAATAAAATACTTATTTATTGGGGTGCACTGGCCAGGAATTAAACCGGGGTCTTCCATGTGGAAGGTGGGCATTCTGGCACAGAAATACCCTTGCCTAGCCTATAATAGACACTCAGTAGAACTATACTCCCTACAGGAGATCAGGGCCTTGGTTTGGTGAGGAATTCCTGTCAAACCAAATGCAAAAGGAAATCTTCAATTCAAAATCAAGCCAATACAAAACTTTAGACTAGTGAAGGAAATCAACTTGCAAAATAACCTTACTAAGATAATCAAATGCACTAAACAAACAGAAAATGACAAAGCATGTAAAGATTGAAACAGAAATGACCCAGCAATTTTGACCAAATCAAAAACATTGGAGGGGATGCAGAATATGGAATGACTACTTAAGAATATTTATAAAGAAATAAAGGTTATCAGGAAGACACCAGAGAACATAAGGAAGAATTCAAAAGATTAAATAAAAAATGGCAAATCTCATAGAGATGAAAGATACAGCAGAACAAATTAGAAATATACTAGAGACATAGGATAGCAGATTTGAAGAAGCAGGAGGAAGAATAAGTAAGTTAGAAGACAAAAAAATTGAACTAGAGCACACAAAAGAACAAATGGCAAGAAAGATGGAAAAAATGGAATTGGACTTAGGGAAACAATGGATAACAAGAGGTACACTAATATAAGAATCACTGGTGTCCCAGAATGAGAAGACTAAAGGGCTGGGAAAGTTAGTTGAAGATATAATCAGGGAAAACTTCCCAACCCTTATAAAAGATGTAAATATGCAAATCATAGAGGCCCAATGAACTCCAAATATAATAAATCCAAATAGGCCTAATTCAAAACACATAGTAATCAAACTGTTAAATACTGATGAGAAACAGAAAGTCCTGAAAGAAACATGAGAAAAGCACAAAAGACTGAGTTCAGACCACTGAAGAGGCACTATGGATACAAGAAGGCAGTGGTATGATATATTTAAGATCCTGAATGAGAAACGCTCCCGGCCAAGAATTCTTTATCCAGCCAAATTCTCCTTCAAAACTGAGAGGAGATTAAAATCTTCAAGACAAACAAAGACTGAGAGAACTAATCAACAAGAGACTTGCCCTACAAGAAATACTAAAGAGAGTCCTATCAGCTGGAAAAAAAAAAAAATAATGACAGAGACAACTGGAGGAGGGCACAGATTTGAAGAGTACCAGTAACAGTGATTAAAAGGATGAAAAGAGAGAGGAAGAAAAGAATATATAGACCTGACAAATAAAAACTAAAGGACAAAATATCAGATTCAGGAACTGCTTCTACAGTAATAACTTTGAGCACCAATGGACTAAACTCACCAACTAAAAGACACAGATTGAGGGAATGGTATAAAAATATAATCCCTTTATATGTTGTTTATAGGATATATATCTTAGACCCAAGGACACAAATAGATTCAAAGTGAGAGGATGGAAAAATATGTTCTATGCAAGCTGTAACCAAAAGAAAGCAGGAATAGCTATATTAATATCAGGCAAAACAGACTTTAAATATAAAGACATTATAAGAGACAAAGAAGGACACTATATATTAATAAAAGGGACAATCCCCCAAGAGGAAAAAAAATCATAAATATTTATGCTTCCAGTCAAGGAGTTCCAAAGTACATGAGGCAAACACTGGCAAAACTGAAGGGAGTTACAAACATTTAATCAATAATACTAGAAGATTTCTATACACCACTCTCTACTATAGACAGAACAAACAGAAAGCGGATCAACAAGGAAATAGAAAATCTAAACACTGTGATAAACAAATTAGACCTAAAAGGCATATATGGATCATTACACTCCAAAACACCAGGATATACATTCTTCTCTAGTACACATGGAACATTCTCCAAGATAGATCATATGCTGGACACAAAGTGAGTCTTTATAAATTTAACAGATTGAAATTACACAAAGCACTTTCTGTAACCACGAGGGAATTAAGCTGAAAAGAAAGAACTAGAGATTTCAAAAATATATGGAGATTAAATAATACACTCTTAAAAATCAGTGGGTCAAAGAAGAAATTGCTAGAGAAATTGGTAAATATCTGGAGATGAAAAATAATGAGAATACAACATATCAGAACTTATGGGATGCAGCAAAGGCAGTGCTGAGATAGAAATTTATTGCCCTAAATGCTATATTTAAAAAGAATGAGCAAAAATCAAGGACTTAATTGCAGAAAGAACAGCAAACCAACCCTAAAGCAAATAAAGGAAGACAAACAACAAAGATTAAAGCAGAAATAAACAAACTGGAAAACAATAAAATAGAATCCACAAAAACAAAAGCTGTTTTTTTTTTTGACAAAATCAGCAAAATTGATGGACCTCTAGCTGGACTAACAAAGGAAAAAAAAAAGAGGGAATGCCAATTAAATTAGAAATGTGAGGGGATCATTTCCACAGATCTTGAAGAAATTGAAAAACTCATAAAAGAATACTATGAACAACTATATACCAACAAAGTAGACAACTTAGATGATATGGAAAAATTCCTAGAAACACACAAACTACCTACCTTCACTTAAAAAAATAGAAGATTTCAACAAACCAATCACAACTAAGAGATTCACTCAGTCATCAAAAATCGTTCCCCAGAGAAAAGCCCAGGACCAGAGAGCTTCCAAGAGGAATTTTATCACACATTCTGAAAAAAACTAACACCAGTTCTACCTAAACACTTCCAAAAAACTGAGGTCAAAGGAACGCTACCAAACTCATTCTCTGAAGTGAACATCAGTCTAATACCAAAACCGGATAAAGATGCTATAAGAAAGGAAAACTACAGACCCATCTCCCTAATGAATATAGATGAAAAAATTCTTAACAAAATACTAAAAAGTTGAATTTAACGACAGAGTGAAAGAATTATACATCATAAACAAGTGGGGTTTATACCAGGAATGCGGGGGAGGGGGAGGTTTCAATACAAGAAAATCAATCAATATACTACCACACATTAACAAATTGGAAAAGAATATTACATGATCATATCGACTGATACTGAAAAAGCATTTGACAAAATTCAGCATCCTTTCCTGATAAAAAGACTTCAAAGACAGGACTCAAAGGAATCTTCCTCAATATCATAAAGGGCACATATGGAAAACTCATAGCCAGCATCATACTTAACAGTGAAAGATCATAAGCATTCTTCCTAAGGTTCAGAACAAGACAAGAATGCTCACTGTCACCACTGTTATTCAACACTGTACTAGAAGTCTGAGCTGGAGTGATTACACAGGAGAAAGAAATAAAAGGCATCCAAACTGGAAAGGAAGAAATGAAACTTTCATTATTTGTAGATGACATGATCCTACACTTAGAAAACCCTGAGAAATTTACAATAAAGCTACTTGAGCTAATAAATTCAGCAATGTGGTGGGATATAAGATTAATGTACAAAAGTCAGTAGAGCTTATGTACACACTAACCTATATAAAGGAGACAATTAAGGAAAAAATTCCATTCAAAACAGTGACCAAATGAATCAGATATCTAGGGAAAAAGCCTAACCAGGGATGCCAAGGACTTGTACACAGAAAACTATGAAACACTGCAAAAGAAACCAAAAATGATCTAAAAAGATGAACAGACATTCCATGCTCATGGATAGGAAGGCTGAATGATGTTAAGAGGTTAATTCTACCCAAATTGATTCACAGATTTAATGTAATTCCAATCAAAATCTCAACAATCTACTTTGAAGAACTGGAAAAATTAGTGATCTATTTAGAAGGGGAGACTTCCAGGAAGATGGCAGAATAGGATAGGTCAAGTTCACCCCTGCTCCAAAGATCAGCTAGAGAAGGGACAGAAAAAAGACTGGGAGAACAATTCCAGGGTGTAAGGGACCTGGTAGGGTCTTATACGCAACATAGGGAGGTCCTGGTTGAAAAAGCAGAAAAATTGAGACAGAGAAAACCAACCAGTTAGTGCAAACAGCCTAGCATATCCATTTCCAGATGGAGGGCCATAGCTGTCAAGAGTGCACAGACAGGGAGATAAGGAAGCACCAGTGTAGAGTCCCCAACAGATGCATAAACCTGTACTGCAACCCATCACACAACTGCTGTGCCACTCCACATGCTCTGCATCAGCTCCATATCCATCCCACAAATACAGAGCTTTAGACTACTGAAGAAAATCAACATCCAAAGTAAACCTATCAAGATATTTACATGCCATAAAGACAACAGAAGATCATTAACCATATGAAAATGCAGACAGATACAGACCAGTCTAATAACCAAATTAAAACATAGGAGGTGACACAGACTTTGGAACATCTAGTCAAAGATGTTCATATAACTTTACTAAATAAAATCAATGGGATGACTAATGACATAAAGGAGATAAAGAAAATACTAGAAGAACATAAAGAGGAATTTGAAAGAAAAAATAGAAAAACAGCAGGTATCCCAGAGATTAAAGATGCTGGAGACCAAATAAAAAATAAACGAGAGATACACAACAGCAGACTGGAAGAAGCAGAAGAAAGAATAAGTGAACTAGAGGACAGGACAACTGATTCTGAACACAAAAAAGAACAAATGGCAAAAATGACAGAAAAATTTGAATTGGATCTCAGGGAAATGATGGACAAAAAAAAAAGGCACACAAATATAAGAATCATCGATGTCCCAGAAGGAGAATAGTAAAGGGCTAGGAAGATTAGAGGAGGATATAATGGGGAAAACTTCCTAACCTTTATAAAAGACATAGATATGTAAATCAAAGAAGCCCAATGAACTCCAAACAGAATAAATTCTAATAGGTCTTCCCAAACACAAAAACTTATTAGTCTGCAAATGTTGAAAAGAGCAGAAAATCCTGAAAGCGTCAAGAGAAAAACAATTTACTACACACAAGGCGAACCACATAAGACTATGTTCAGACTACTCAACTGGCATATGGAAGTGAGAGGGCAGTGGTATGATATATTTTAGATTCTGAAAGAGAAAGACTTCCAGCCAAGAATTCTGTACCCAGCTAAACTGTCCCTCAAAGCTGAGGGAGAGATAAAAATTTTCACAGACAAACAAAGACTGAGAGACTATGTCAAAAAGAGATCAGCTCTACAAGAAATACTAAAGGGAGTTCTGCTGGCTTACAAAAAAAAAAAAAAAGACAGAAGAGGGAGGTCTGGAGGAGGGCACAAAATTGAAGAGTACCTGTACAGGTAACCGAAATGATAAAAACAGAAAGAGGGAAAAGAACATATAGATCTGACAAATAAAATCCAAAGGATAAGATGATGGATTCAAGAAATGCCTTTACAGTAATAACTTTGAATGTTAATGGACTAAACCTACCAATTAAATGATACAGATGGGAAGAATGGATTAAGAGATATAATCCATATATATATGCTGCTTACAAAAGACTCATATTACACACAAGGATACAAATAGATTGAAAGTAAAAGGATGAAAAGAGATGTCCCATGCAAGCTATAACCAAAAGAAAGCAGGAGTAGCTATACTAATAAGATAAAATAGACTTTAAATGTAAAGACATCATAAGAGCCAAAGAAGGATACTATACATATTAGTAAAAGGGAAAATTAACCAAGAAGAAATAACAATCTTAAATGTCTATGCTTCCAATCGAGGAGCTCCAAAGTACATGAGACAGACATTGGCAAAACTGAAGGGAGCGATAGATGTTTCAACAATAATAGGAGCGGACTTCAATACAACACTCTCCTCTATAGACAGAACAACCAGACAGAGGATCAACAAAGAAACAGAGAATTTAAACAATTTGATAAATGAATTAGACCTAAGAGATATATACAGGTCATTACAAACAGAAACACCAGGATATACATTCTTCTCTAATGCTAATGGAACATTCTCCAGGATAGATCATATGCTGGAGCACAAAACAGGTCTTTATAAATTTAAAAACACTGAGATTGTTCAAAGCACTTTCTCTGATCACAATGGAGTGAAGTTGGAAATCAATAAACACCAAATAAGAAATTTCACAAATATTTGGAGACTAAACCACACACTCTGAAATAATCAATGGGTCAAAGAAGAAATTGCTAGAGAAATCAGTAGCTATCTGGAAATGAATGAAAATGAGAATAAAACATATCAGAACTTATGGGATATTGCAAAGGCTGTGCTGAGAGGGAAATTTTTTTTT
>PVIY010031051.1:0-30354 GCA_004026745.1 Myrmecophaga tridactyla | reverse complement strand
TCGTGGTACATTTGTTACTGTTGATGAAAGAATATTATGATGTTGCTGTTAATAATAATCTCTAGTTTGCAGTAGGTATATTTTCACCCATATACCACTCTATTGTTAACTCCTTATAGTAGTGTTGTACATTTGTTCTAGTTCATGAAAGAACTTTTAAAATGTTTTTAATGTTGATCAGAGCCATGGTACACCACAAGATTCATTGTGTTATACATTCCCATGTTTTTACCTCTAGCATTCCTTCTGGTGACACTTGACTCTAAACTACCTGTATCAAAAAATTCGCTCACAATTCAGCACTATTAATTATATTCACAATAATGTGCTACCATCACCTCTATTCAAATATTTTAAATTCAACCTAGTTAAACATTCTGCACATAGTAAGCAGCCCCTCCCCATTCTCTAGCCTCATTCTATCTCCTGGTAACCAATATTCTAGATATTGTTTCTCTGAGTTTACATATTGTAATTAGTTCATATTAGTGAGATCATACAATCTTTTTTCATTTTGTTTTAGCTTTTAAAAAGGGGAATTTAATAAGTTGCAAGTTTACAATTCTAAGGGTAGAAAATGTCCAAATTAAGGCACAGCTATAAAAATATCCAAATTAAGGCATCCAGGAAAAGATACCTTGGTTCAGGAAGGCCAGTGATGTGCAGGGTTTTCCTCTCAGCTAGGAGGGCACATGGTGATGTCTGCTAGCTTTCTCTCCTCATTTCATAAGGCTTCCCTGGGGGGCATTTTCCTTCTGCTGCAAAGGGTCTCCAACTTCATGGTCTCTGTTGGTTCTGGTGGCTCTCTTGGCCCTCAGATCACACAATCTTTCTCCTTTTGTGTCTGAATTATTTCACTCGACATAAAGTCCTCAAGGTTCATCCATGTTGTAACATGTATCAGGACTTCATTCCTTTTTACACATACACAGCATTCCCTCAATTGTATATACCACATTTTGTTTATCCATTCACAACTGATGGACACTTTGGGTTGTTTCCATCTATTGGCAATTGTGAATAATGCCACAATGAACTTTGATATGCAAGTATCTGTTCACATCCCTGCTTTCAGATCTTGTGGGTATATACCAAGTGATGAAATTGCCAGATTGTAAGGCAATTCTGTATTTAGCTTTCTGAGTAACTGGGATTGCCAGATTGTAAGGCAACTCTATATTTAGCTTTCTGAGGAACTGCCAAGCTGTCTTCCACAGTGGCTGCACCATTTTACATTCCTGCCAACAGTGAATAAGTGTCCCCATTTCCCACATCTTCTCCAACACTTGTGGTTTCCTGTTTGCTCAATACTGGCCATTTTAGTAGGTGTAAAATGATATCTCATTGGCATTTTGAGTTGCTTTCCCCTAATAGCTAGTGAAGATAAACATCTTTTCATGTGCTTTTTAGCCATTTGTATTTCCTCTTTGGAAAAATGTCTATTCAGGTCTTTTGGTCATTTTTTTTTTTAATTTGCATATGGACAGGAGGCACCAGGGATCAAGCTCCAGACCTCCAACATGGCAGGTCGGAACTCTGCCTGCTGAGCCACGGCAGCTGCCCTCTTTTGGTCATTTTTAAATTGGGTTATTTGTCTTTTTATTGTTGAATCCTTACTGTTCTTTTTTTTTTAAATCTGCTTTTCTATCAATTATTCTGCAACATTGGGGTGTTGCAATCTCCATCTGTAGTTGTGAATTTATCTGTCCCACCTTTTAATTCTCTCAGTTTTTGTTTCATCTTGATTCATTTATGTATGATCTAAGGACTACCATATGAACCCTTAACTTAATCCAGTCTATTTAGAATTTATGTTGTACAGTTTCACATAAAATGTAAGAAACTTGCAGCAGTAGAATTCCATTTATCTCTCCTGGTCTTTGTGGTGTTGTCATATATACTATGTCTGTATATGTTTTAAGACCCATAGTACATAGTGTTATAATAATTTATGTTTTAAGCCCTCATTTTCTTTAAAGAAATCAAAAGAAGAAAAAATATATTCTTTTTTATAATTGCCTACATATTTACTATTTCCCATGTTTTTCATTTCTTCCTAAAACCAATTTTCCATCTGATGTCATTTCCTTTAGCCTGAAGACATTTCTTTGACATTTTCTAATGATTCAGTCTTGCTAGTGATGAATTCTCTCACTTTTCATTTTACTTGAAACTATATTTATTTCACCTTGATTTTTGAAGAACAGTTTTTCTAGGTAAGAATTGTGGATTGACAGGTTTGCTTGTTTGTTTTCAACACTTTAAACATGTCACTCATTGTCTTCTGGCCTCTTTGTTTCTAAAGAGAACTCAGTTGTCATTTGTGTCATTATTCTCCTGTATGTAATGCATCCGTTTTTATCTGACTGCAAGTTTTCACTTTATTTTTGCCAGTTTTACTGTCATGTGCCTTGTTATAGTTTTCTTTATACTTATCCTGTGTGCCGGTTTGAAATGATGTGTGTACCCTAGAAAAGCCATGTTTAATCCTAATCCCATTTTGTAAAGACAGCTATTTCTTCTAATCCCTATTCAGTATTGTATGTTTGAAACTGTAATTAGATCATCTCCCTGGAGATGTGATTTGATCAAGAGTGGATGTTAAGCTGGATTAGGTAGAGGCGTGTCTCCACCCATTTGGGTGGGTCTTGATTAGTTTCTGGAGTCCTATAAAAGAGGAAACATTTTGGAGAATCAGAGATTCAGAGAGAGCAGAGCAGAACAACATAGCCACGAGAGGCAGTCCACCAGCCAGCAACCTTTGGAGATGAAGGAAAATGTCTCCTGGGAGCTTCATGAAACAGGAAGCCAGGAGGGGAAGAAACTATCAGATGATGCCATGTTTGCCATGTGCCCTTCCTGATGAGAGAGGAACCCTTACCGTGTTCACCATGTGCCTTTCCAGATGAGAGAGAAACTCTTGACTGTGTGTTTGCCATGTGCCTTCTCACTTGAGAGAGAAACCCTGAACTTTATCGGCCTTTTTGAACCAAGGTATCTTTCCCTGGATGCCTTAGATTGGACATTTCCATAGACTTGTTTTAATTGGGACATTTTCTCAGCCTTGGAACTGTAAACTAGCAACTGATTAAATTCCCCTTTTTAAAAGCCATTCCATTTCTGGTATATTGCATTCCGGCAGCTAGCAAACTAGAACATCCTGTTTGGAGTTTGCTCTTTCTTGGAACTGTAAATTATGTTTTTCACCAAATTTGGGGACATTTTAACCATTATTTATTCAAATGAGTTTTCCTACCCTGTCCTCTCTCTCTTCTCCTTCTGGACTTTTATGACACATAGTCTGTTTGTATAACTTGTGTTTGTTGTTTATAAACCCAAGACCCCATGCTTGTTTTTATTTTTTTAAATAAATGTATGCATTCCTAAGCAACTTACTGTATTGTAGGTGTTTTAATACTTTACATAAAACAAATTGTACCATTTTTACCCTTCTCTAACCATAAGTTGCTTTTTCCTCACTCAGCAAATATTTCTGTGTGTGTGTGTGTGTATGTGTGTGTGTGTGTTTTGAGCCTGCAGATTTTTTTTAACTTTTTTTATTAATTAAAAAAATTAACAAAAAACCATTAAGATATCATTCCATTCTACATATACAATCAGTAATTCTTAATATTATCACATAGTTGCATATTCATCATTTCTTAGAACATTTGCATCAATTTAGAAAATGAAATAAAAAGACAACAGAAAAAGAAATAAAATGATAATAGAGAAAAAAAAAGATTATACATACCATACCCCTTACCCCTCGCTTTCATTTACCACTAGCATTTCAAACTGAATTTATTTTAACATTTGTTCCCCCATTTATTTATTTATTTATTTTTAATCCATATTTTTTACTCATCTGTCCATATTGTAGATAAAAGGAGCATCAGACACAAGGGTTTCACAATCACATAGTCACATTGTGAAAGCTATATCATTATACTTTCATCTTCAAGAAACATGGCTACTGGAACACAACTCTACAGTTCCAGGCATTTCCTTCTAGCCTCTCTAAAACACCTTAAACTAAAAAGGGAATATCTACAATGCATAAGAATAAACTCCAGAATAACCTCTCGACTCTGTTTGAAATCTCTCAGCCAGTAGCACTTTATTTTGTCTAATTTCTCTCTTCCCCTTATCGGTTGAGAAAGTTTTCTCAATTCCTTGATGCTGAGTCCCAACTCATTCTAGGATTTCTATCCCACCTTGCCAGGGACGTTTACACCCCTGGGAGTCATGTCCCACGTAGAGAGGGGAAGGGCAGTGAGTTTGCTTGCCGTGTTGGTTGAGAGAGAGATAGGCCACATCTGAGCAAAAAAAGAGGTTCTCTGGGGTGACTCTTAGGCCTAATTTTAAGTAGTCTTAAAATTAGCCTGTCCTTTGCGGGAATAAGTTTCATATGAACAAAGCCCAAGATTTAGGGCTCGGCCTATTGATTTGGTTCTCCCCACTGCTTGCGAGAATATCAGGAATTTTCCAAATGGGTAAGTTGAATTTTCCCCCTTTCCCACCATTCCCCCAAGGGGGCTTTTGTGCCCCCATTATTGACCCCTAGTATTGGTGTGGTACACCTGTTACTGTTAATGAAAAGATATTAAGTTATTACTGTCAAATCATAGCTTGCAATAGGTAATTTTTCCCCATATACCATTCTCTTATTAACTTTGTACATGTTGTACGTTTGTAGTATTTCATGCAAGAACTTTTTTATATTAGTAGTGTTAGTTGGTGATATACATGACTTTAAACAACCCCTTTCAATCAAAGTTTATCCATTCTGCCAATCTGCCTTTTGACTGAACAATAGAGTCACTACTGATAATATAGATCTTCTGCCATTTTGCTATTTAGGCTTTGTTAATCTTTCACCTTTTTTTGACCCTCACTTCCATTGAAGCCTATTTTTATATTTATTTGCTTTCTTGTGTTGTATTATATTGAGTACCTTCTCATTTGTATCTGGATGTATTTTTTATCTGTTTTTCTTGTGATAACCATAGGGTTAAAATTTAACATCCTAAGTATATAACAATTATATTTGGTTTGATACCAATTAACTTCTATTGTATGCACATATATTCTTCTATGCCCCTCTGTCCCTCCCACCATTTCTTTTTACTTCTTACCACTTATGTTCATTGTATGCTCCCAAACTAGATTTATCATCACTTTTTATGTATTTGCATTTTAGCACTTGTAGGAAGTAAGAAGTGGAGTTATATACTGAACAATACAATACAATAATACTGGCATTTGTAAATACCCAAATTGTTACCTTTTTCTTAGGTCTTTATTTCTTTATACTACTTTGAACCACTGTCCCTTCCTTTTAGTCTGTAGAACCTCCTAGCATTGTAGGATGGTGATGAACTCCTTCAGCTTTTGTTCATTTGAGAACATCTTAATTTCTCCCTCATATTTGAAAGAGAATTTCAGTAGGTAACAAAATTTTTGGCTGGCACTTGTTTTCCTTCAGCATTTTTAAGTATTTCAACCCATTGCCTTCTTTCCTTTGTGATTTCTGATGAGAAATTGGCACTCAATCTAATTGGGGCTCCCTTATATATAACATGTTGCTTTTCTCTTCCAGATTTCAGAACTCTTCTTGTTATTTACATTTGATAGTCTTATCAATATAGTTTTATCCTTGTTATTTGCATTTGATAGTCTTATCAATATATGGGAGCATTTTCCTTCTGCAGCTCCAAAAATGTACTTTTCTTCATTTTTATCCTCTTTGGTGTTCTCTGAGCTTTTTGGATGTGCGTATTTGTGTCTTTGTCTAAGTTTGGGGAGTTTTCTGTATTAGTTTTTTGCCCCTTTCTCTCTTCTCTTTCTGGGACTCCTGTAATATGTATATTGATGTGCTTGATGAGGTTTCATATCTGTCTTAATGCAATTTTCACTTTTAATATTTCCTTTTTCTTTCTGCTCCTTAGGCTGGTGTTTTGTCTTCAAGTTCAAAAGCCAGCTCCTTCTCCTCTTCAAACCCTCCTGGGAATCAGTTACTGTGGTCTTCAATTCTAGTGGTTCTGCTTGGTTTCTTTTTTAAATTTTCTGTCTCTTTAAGTACTCTTATATTGTTCATCCATTGTTTTACAGATATCCTTTAGTTCTTTCTCTGGAACTTCCTTCATCTCCTTGAGTATTTTTAGGATAAATTTTTTAAAGGCTTTTTTCAATATGTCCATATTCTCATCTTCTTAGTTGGTGTTTTCTATATTTTTAATCCTCTTCTTTTGGATGGGTGATCATTTTTTGTTTATGTATTCATCTTGTACTCTTTTGTTACACGTTGTACATTTTAATATTTTAAAATTTTATCTCTAGGATTTACTTTCTGGGATGTCTGTTTCTTGGTTTTGTAATCAGCTCACGCTAAGACAGATTTTCTTGAGCTTTACCCTCCTTTCACAACAATCAGCCCTAGGCAAACGTAGTGTGCAGGGTTTTCCTTGTCTTTCTAGGCCCTTGTCTTGTCCTGGGCTTCTGTTTATTAGTTGTTTTGGATTTCCCTGTTTACAGAAGTTTTCTTGTGTCATCTGTTTCCCAGGAGAGAGACCTCACTTCTGTGTGCTTAAAGCCCGCAGACCTATGTCACAGACTGTCTGCCTCTATAGATTTCTACACTCCTTTCATTGTGTCAGGCTGCTTTGGCCTAGAGGGCAAATTCTGGAGGAGGGTTACCACACATAGGACTTTCCCCAGTCAATCTTTCTCAGCCAAAACAGGGTCAGGGATCCACAAGCAGGCACAGACCAGCTTTAGAGTGCCCTGGACAGGGGTTCAGGAGAGACACCAAGTCTTCTTATCCCCTGCAGCCTTGAGGAAGCTCTGCATTTTAAAGTCTCCATTGCTTCAGTCCCTGTCCGGACAGGGTTGAACCTGTGGCTGCCCCGTTGCCTTCATCCAGGGCATGTTGAAACCATAGCTGCCCTGCGTGCCAAGATCCAGCAATCCGAATTTGCTAATCAAAAGTCGTGATCAGTGATTCGCCGTGCCCATCCCTGTTCTTTGGGAAGTGGATTTTTATATCCCTTTCTGTCGCTAGCGGCTAGCCAGGGCCTGGACCCTGCAGTGGACTGCTGTGGGCACCAGTGGCAGCGTGCAGAGGGAGCAACTTACAGTTCTTTACTGTGATTATTAGTCTTTTTTTTCTCTATTTCCTGGGTGCTGTACAGTGTTCTTCTGGTCTCTGGAGAATCAAAATAGTTGTTTCTGATGGTTGCTGCCTGTTTAATAGTTGTTTAGTGGAGGAACTGAATCCTGGGAGTCCCTCCTCCACCATCTTCCCCAGAAGTCTCCTCTACCACTTTTTTTTTTTTTATTGCTTTTAAAAAGGGAAATTTATTAAGTCACAAGTTTACAGTTCTAAGGCAATGAAAATGTCCGAATTAGGGCATACAGGGAAAGATACCTTGATTCCAGAAAGACCAGTGGGTCCAGAACACCTCTGTCAGCTTTCTCTTATTTCAAAAGGCTTCCCTGGGGGTGTTTTCCTTCTGGATCTCCAAAGATCTCTGGTTCTGTCAGCACTCTCCTCTGGCACTTTCAGGTAGCCTCTTTCTTGGTTCATCCTCGCTCTATAACTGCAGTCCTTTAACTGTTTGTTGTTTGTTTGTTTGTTTGTTTTTTCCATGGGCAGGCATCAGGAATCAATCCCTGGTCTCCAGCATGGCAGGCGAGAAATCTGCTTAAATGAGAGAACGCAACGTAGCACAGCCTAAGCAGCTCGGCATTCCTCATCTCAGCACTTGCAGCTCAGCCCAGGCCTTTGGAGATGCAGGAAGAAGTCACCCCGGGGAAAGTTGTTGGAACCCAGGGGCCTGGAGAGAAGACCAGCAGAGACCATCCTGTGCCCTCCACGTAAGAAAGAACCTCAGTGGAAAGTTAGCTGCCTTTCCTCTGAAGAATTAACAAAATAAATCCCCTTTTATTAAAAGCCAATCCGTCTCTGGTGTGTTGCATTCCCGCAGCTAGCAAACCAGAACACTTGGTTTTGAGGGCCTTTTTGGTTAGCCTGATAATCCTCTAAACGAAGTTCCTCTAGTGTCTTGCTTTCATGTTCTTTCGTAGTAGTAATACATTGGTGCTTAGTACTGATCTTAGTGCTAACTCCAGCTTTGACCATAGTATCTGTACCAGTTGGAGGATTAAATTTAATAGTCCCAGTAGGAACAGCTATAAAACTACTTGGCCCAGACAGAGAGCCAGATGTGCTACCAAAAGGGTTAGAAGTGGTATTTGTAGTTCCAAAGAATCCTACACTGCTAGTACTTGTTCCAAAATTCCTGTGCCAGTTTGAAAGGATATATGTACCCTAGAAAAGTCATGTTTTAATCCTAATCCCATTTTGTAAAGGCAGCCATTTCTTCTAATCTCTATTCGGTATTAATTAGATCATCTCCCTGGAGATATGACTCAATCAAGAGTGGCTGTTAAACTGGATTAGGTGGAGATGAGTCTCCACCCATTCTAGGTGGGCCTTGATTACTTTACTGGAATCCTATAAAAGAGAGATTCTGAGAGAGCATAGAATGACATAGCCATGAGAAGCAGAGTCCTCCAGCCAGCGACCTTTGGAGATGAAGAAGGAAAATGCCCCCCTGGGAGCTTCATGAAACAGGAAGCCAGGAGAGAATGCTAGCAGATGATGCTGGGTTGGCTACGTGCCTTTCCAGATGAGAGAGAAACCCTGACTGTTTGCCTGTGCCTTCTCACTTAAGAGAGAAACCCTGAAATTCATCAGCCTTCTTGAACCAAGGTATCTTTCCCTGGATGCGTTAGATTGGACATTTCTATAGACTTGTTTTAATTGGGACATTTTCTCAGCCTTAGAACTGTAAATTTGCAATTTATTAAATTCCTCTTTTTAGAAGCCATTCCATTTCTGGTATATTGCATTCTGGCAGCTAGCAAACTAGAACAATTCCCAAAGCCAACTGGTTTATTTTGTGCAAGGCATTGCTTTGGGATGAGAAAAGACTGCTTCCTATACTTGCAGTTCCAAACAAGCTTTTGGATTTTCCTGTTGGTGTGCCAAACCCAAAACCAATACTCGTGGAGGTAGCTGGCTGGCCAAGTGAATTGGTACCAAACAGTCCTCCTGGTTTGGGCTGTGAATTTCCAAAAAGGCCTCCAGTATTGTTGCTAGGAGCAAAGGCAGATGTTCCAAATGTTCCTCCACTAGTAGTGCCAAAGCCAGTATTCTGCCCAAATGTTGAAGTTGTGCCAAAGCCACCTGTACCACCCCCCAAAGGGTGTTCCAAATGATTTATTAAACATCTTGCTTCAGAAAGTACGATACGCTGAGGAAAGGGGGGTGTCAGGAGTGAAGGCCTGGGCCCTCTGCCACTCCAAGGAGCAGTGGACAGCCAACACGAAACCATTGTCACCACTACCACCACTACAACAGCCGCTTCTGGAGCAGTGCTCGACTTAAGTCTTCATTTTGAGAAGGACAGTTAGAGCATCTTCACAGAGAACTAGAATGTTGATTTGGTCACAACTATTGAACACCTGTTCTATGCCAGGTGTGCTGGTTTGAGGGGATGTATGTCCCCTAGAAAAGCCATATTTTAATCAAAATCCCATTTCGTAAAGGATGTTTGAAACTGTAATCAGATCATCTCCCTGGAGATGTGATTTAATCAAGAGTGGTTGTTAAGCTGGATTAGGTGATGACATATCTCCACCCATTTGGGTGGGTCTTAAGTTTCTGGAGTCCTATAAAAGAGGAAACATTTTGGAGAATAAGAGATTCAGAGTGAGCAGAGCAAAACGACATAGCCATGAGAAGCAGAGTTCACCAGCCCGCAACCTTTGGAGATGAAGAAGGAAAATGCCTCCCGGGGTGCTTCATGAAACAGGAAGCCAGGAGAAGAAGCTAGCAGATGATGCTATGCTCGCCACGTGCCCTTCCAGATGAGAGAGGAACCCTGAATGTGTTCACCATGTGCCTGTCCAGATGAGAGAGAAACTGTGACTGTGTTCACCATGTGCCCTTCCACTTGAGAGAGAAACCCTGAACTTTACCGGCCTTCTTGAACCAAGGTATATTTATTTCCCTGGATACCTTTGATTGGACATTTTTATTGTCTTATTCTAATTGGGACTTTTTTTGGCCTTAGAACTATAAACTAACAACTTAACAAATTCCCCTTTTAAAAAGCTGTTCCGTTTCTGGTATAATGCATTCCAGCTGCTAGCAAACTAGAACACCAGGTAATATTTTAAACTGTAAGGGTATGATATGAAGCCTTTAGTGTGAGGTTTTATGTTTATCTGGCTGGGAGTTACTCTGTGTTTTCTGTAGCTGTGGCTCAATGCCCTCTTTATCCTTGTTTTTGTCTCCCCTGTTGTCATTGGTTTTCCCCAGAGACTCTTCCTTAGAGGTTTTGAGCCTGGCAATTCCTTGTTATAATCCACTGTTATTATACAGGAGCCTGATTAATATAGTAGTAAGGTGTGTGGGAGGTTAGATCTCAGTCTTTTTGAGTCTGTACTCCTGGGCTGTAACCTTCACCGGTGCTTCTCAATTCAATTGTAATAGTTCTTTAGATATTCTAGATACAAACCCCTTATCAAATATATGACTTGCAGATATTTTCTCCAATTCTTTGAATTGTCTTTTCACCCTCTTGATGGTGTCCTTTGATGCATAAAAGTTTTTAATTTTGATGAAGTCCAGTTTATCTATTTTTTTTCCCATTTTGACTTGTGCTTTTGGTGGTATATCTAAGGAACCTTACCTAGTCCAGAGCCATGAAGGTTTACACCTGTGTTCTTCTAAGAGTTTTATAATTTTAGTTTTTGCATTTATAATGTCTGCAATCTTGGGTAAATGATAAACCAACATAATTTCCAGTATAGTGAGTGTACCAACCTTGTGGGTATTTTGCAAATGTAAAGAAACCTGTGTGTATCCTGCTTTAAAAATATTTATTTTGTTTCAGATTTTCAAAAGAAAACAGGTTCTTTTTTCTTATTTATTTTTTATTTTTCTTAGGAAAAGCGACTGGTTTTAAGTGAGTGAGAGATTATATAATCTTCATTTTGAGAAGGACAGTTAGAGAATCTTGGCAGAAAATTAGAATGTTGATTTGGTTACAGTTACTGAGCCAGGTACTGTTTTGAACGTGAGGATATGATTGTAAGCCAGTAACACATATGCTAGAAATAAGATTAAACTAATGAAAAAGAAAAAACACTTGGTATATTGTGTGTCTTTTTGTCTATTAACAGTGAATCTTGTGTTTGTAATGACTCTTCTTCAAAATTTACTTGGAATATCAGAATGGAGAATAATGTTTACCCAAAATACATGGGAAAATAATTAGAAAATAATAGCATTGATTTCTCCAGAATGTGGTATAATTTGGGAGAAACAATGATTTGATTAAAATGTCTTGGACATGAGCCGTTATATAGTGCTCAAGTCGATCTTTTTGGAGCAGTTAAACTCATTTCTCTTTGCTATTACCTGCTGCAAGAAATAGTGTTTTGGATTTTCTTGGATTGGATATTTCTTTATGAACAAACATCTTTCAATGACACATTGTTTTCATTCATAGAAAGACTTATTTAAAAAGCACTGCATAAATAAGGAGAGAAAGCAATTAAATTATATTCTTTTTTTTTTTTTTTAAGATAGCGTGAGTTTAAATTGGCACCACCACCTACCTGATTGCTTAAGCCAAAACCTCAGGATTCCAACATCATTTACTCTCCTTTTCTCTAGCCCCATGTCCAGTTGACTGGAAGTTTTATTGGCTTTATCGTCCCAAATACATTCTAACTTCTAAAGTCTTCTTTGCATTTCTTTAATATCATCTCTAACTTAAGCTTGTGTAAACCCTCCTAGAGTGGCCTTCTTGCTTTTTCACTTTTGCCTCAGTGTCTTACCATTATACCCAGAGTAAAGTCCAAGTTTCTTGTTTATAATGCCTTTCATGATGTGGTCTTTAGGTTGCATGGGTGGTTCAGTGGTAGAATGCTTGCCTTCCATGCAGGAAACAAATTCCCAGACCATCAAACTTTAGGGACACCTATCAATATGCCATGCCCTCAATCATGAAGCTTACTCTTGTGAAGGTAGCATAGAAGTTTAGACTACCTGTAGGCATGCCTAAGAGTTTCTTCTGGAGGACCTCTGTTGTTGCTCAGATGTGGCCTCAGTGTCTCTAAGCCCAACTCTGCAAGTGAGGTCATTGCCCTCCCCCCTACGTGGGACATGACATCCAGGGGTGAAGGTCTCTCTGGTGATGTGGGAGAGGATTCCCAGGGATGAATCCAGACCTGGCACCGTGGGATCAACAATTCCATCCTGACCAAGTTGGGGAAAAGTTTAATTAAGTATCACTGGCAGAGAGAGTTCAAATAGAGGCTAGAGTCTAGAGGTTGCTCTTATGCAAGCTTCAGGTAGACCTTGCTACCTATCATAATCTGTCAACCCCCAACCAGGACCATTCCAGCCAACCCTAAAGAACACCTAGGGCAATTTATAAGATTCCACAAGGGTTCCAGGCACTCGAGTAACTTTCCAGAAACCTACAACTTCCAGATGGGTCCTGAGTCCTGATAAGTCCTGAAACCTAGCCCAGCCTCTCCAGAACATCAGATAGTTCCGTCTCCCTACCCCATACTAGTGACAGACCTTTCTAATATAAAAAATTTAGAATTGCCATAGCCCAAACACTCCTAAAGAAAGGTATGGAAAGATCAAAGGTGATGGTGAAATTATCCATAGAAGATAGGACTTAACAAATGAATATAAATGCTGAATCATTAAATTGATATCTCTTTTAGTCTCCAGTATTTTAGAGCAGCAAAAAGTAAAAGCTAGGGTGGGCCACGGTGGCTCAGAAGGCAAGAATGCTTGCCTGCCATGCCAGAGGGCCTGGGTTCGATTCCCGTGCCTGCCCATGTTAAAAAAAAAAAAAGTAAAAGCCAAAAATTGTGAAATTGTAACTCATGTCAAAGTCTGAAATATGTTCTACAACAAATTGTGGTGCAGTGCTTGGAAATTTATAGCTTTTTTGTATATATGTTATTGTTCACAAAAAAAAAGAAAAAAAGTTGATTGTGATGATAAAAAAGTTTTTAAGTCCTCTAGCCTCCTATATTCCAGAGCAGCTAGAAGGAAAAATATGAGAGGATCGTATGGTAGCCCATGACAAACTCTGGGTTCTATCCTGTAACCACTTTTTGGAGAGTGCTTTGAAAACTATTGCTTTTTTTTTTTTCTTTGCTTAGTATACATGTTATACTATACAATAAAAAAAAAGTTTAAAAAATTTCCCTTGAAATAGCAGGGGAAAATAAAATAAATCCGTGAAAAAAAAATTCCCAGACCATGCACCTAAAGAAAAGCCATGATCTGGTCTTTACCTCTCTTTTCAACCTCATCTGATTTTTTCCCTTTATCTTTCACTGATTTATAGGCACATTAAAATTTTTCATGGTCATCAAACGTACCAAATTTGTTACTTCCTCAAGATCTTTGTATTTGCTGTTCTTTCAATGTTTATTGTTCTTTTTTCTTCAGTTGGCTGCATCATTTTATCACATCAAATGTTACCTCCTTAGAGGTCTTCTCTGGTTCTTCTAACATAATCCCTCTGCCTGTGTTCTCAGTTACATCATTCTAATTTACTTCTGTGGTTGAAAAATAGCCACAGATTCTTAATAGTTCTTCTCATCAAGAGATGGTTTCTATTTCCCCATCTCTTGAATGTGGGCTTGCTTTATGACTTGTTTAAACCAGTAGACTGTGGCAGGAGTGTCATGGTGGAACTTTCAAGTAAGGACTCAAGAGGCCATGTAGCTAATGCTATATACTTGCCACCTTTTGAACAAGCTCAGATTAGTCTCCTTGAGGAGGAGATACCAGATGGAGTGGGAGGGGGGTGGTGAGTGGTGGAGAGGGAGAGAACATGTACAAGTACATGAGCCACCATGCCAGCTGAGACCCCAGACATATGATGATATCATCGGGAATCTGACAGCCCTCCAGGCAACCTGACAACTGATTGTGAATATGTGAGTGAACCCAACCTGTAAGTGTATGTAGAGTGAAAGAACTGTGCAGCTGAGTCCAACCCAAATTGCCAACCCACAGTATTGTGAGAAAATAATGGTTATTTAACATCTAAGTTTCAGAGTGGTTTATTACACACCAATAGATAAAACTGATTTACTTCCTTCTTAGCCCTTAATATCTGCAAATTATCTATACATTTCTTTATTTTATCAATCTCCTCTATTATAATGTAAATACCCTCAGATTGGAGACTTTGTTCGTCTTGATTATTGTTATATCCAGCACTGAGAAAAGGGTCTTGCACATAGCAAGTGCTCAGTAGATACTTAGTGAATGAATGAATGAAAGAATGATTGAATGGGTATATAGTAAATTATATAATTTATTAGAACTCATATCTGGCTTTCAGGCTTCATCTGAAATATTCCTTGAGTTTTACTCTGGCAATTTACTTTACTTGCTGGTTAGTGACCTAGGCTAAATTACTTAATTTCCTGGTGCCTTATATGAAGATTTAATGAGTTAGTCCTTGAAAAGCACTTGAGTACTTAGAATAATCACCAATAAATGTAAAAGATAAAAAACAAAACAAAACAAAATCTTGTGAATATGTTTACATTGTCCATGGCCTTAATATTGTAGAAACAAAAGCATGGTAGCTTTTTAGGATGTGTTTAATCTCCTGATTTAAATAACTAATAACCTTTATTCTTTTATTTATACTAGTTTTAGGTCTGTATTCTTTTTGAACTGATGCTTAGAATCAAAACTCAAGTCACTAAGTAAATGGCCAATTTCTCAGTAAAATAACTAAATAAATATATCCACAATTTAGGGAAAACAAGAGACTAAATATAGTAGGATAGACTAAATTTATGCTACAGTAATAAATACCCCAAGATTCCAGTGGTTTAAAATAATTTCTTTTTCATGCTACATTTCCATTGCAGGTCATTTTTGTCATTGTTATTCTCATTCCAGGATCCAGACTGACTCTGAAATATTGCCAGTCACTGTGACAGAGGCAAGAGACACACTCACTTGCTTGTAAAGCTTCCGGGCAAAAATGATGCCCATCACTTCTGCTCATATTTTATTGATAAATGCAAGTTACCTAGCCACACCTGAGTTCAGCAGGACGGGGTAGGCAGTCCTATCATTTGCCTGGGAGGAGAGTGAGAATAAGTGTTCTCGAACAGCTCTAATGACTACCACCTGAAGTTGGTGAGTATTACATGTTATGCTTGTGGTAACCATCAATCCAGCCCCAAAGCTAGAAATGAATTTCATCATGGGAATGCAAACAGTTTTCAGCTGTATTCTTTTTTTCAATATCAAGTTCTTTCTCTACTGTAGTTTTACATGGAAAGAGCCAAAGCTTTTGTTGATAATTTTTTCTAGTATACTCAATGAGGAAACCCTAAAATTCTCCATGACTCATACTTTATACTTTCATTTTTAAAAGATGAGTTTTTCTTATGAAACACTGTGTCATCATTGATATTTGGTGATGTGGAAATTGCCAGGGTTCAGGGACAAGATACTATTCCTTCACCTAGAACACAAAGGAGTTATAAAGTGGGAAAGTTGAAAGCTTTTTATCCTGTACTTTCTGTTTTATTATCTACCCCTCACACCCACCCGTGATTCTGTGCTAATGCTTTTGTTTTTCATTCCTTTTTTTGCAGCTTGCACTTTCTATTTTCATTATTCATTAACTCCTCTAGTAGGTTTATAGGGAAAAAAGTAACATCATTTTAGTTAATCTTACTTAGCTTTTCAAAAGTCCATTTTCTATTTCTTTAGATAACTGAGAATTGGTTAAAATGGCCTCAACAGAATGTAAATTTATAATGCAATTTAAAAGAATTAAGGCCAGAAATCTGCACTGAATGCTTTCATTCTTCTAGCTTGCTTAGGGAATTCGATAGAAAGTAGTTTGGTGGAAACACTGCAAATTTGTTTTGATTACCATCTCTTAGTTGGTTTTACTACATTGGGAGAAAAATGGTGGCAACATTAAAGGTCATTTAGCAGTAGCATTTATTTGGAACTGAGTTCTCATATTTTTCTGTTGATTTATGTAACATCTTTTAAGTGTTTCAGTCCATGAAGAACCTAAGATGCAGTGATCTCACCTCAGTGTTTTTATTTGTGCATAATTCTGGGCATATTTTATTTCCCAAAACATAAAAATGTTGTGGAATTTGAAACCAACTGTGCTTGAAATTGTGTTTCAATAATGTTAAAGTAGCATGGAAGTTTGTAAGTACATTATCTCTATGATGACGAATGTTGGATTAAATATTGAAGTGGAATTTTTATTATACCTCTTTAACTTTTAAATATTCTTCTACAAATAATTGTTGCTTGCTCAACCATGCCCCCAGCAGGGAGAGTCTGCTGAAGTTAAAGGTACCACATCACCTTATGCTGGTAGGATCCACAGGCAGACAAGCACCACATATGGGGCAGGATAAGAAAAACACAAAGTCCAGAGGCTTTATAGGAAAGCGTTTCAATCTGCTGGCTCTCACCCTCAGGGAAGACTGATGCAGATGACTCTTTTCTCCTGAGACGAGGCCAGTCTGGTCTGGGAAAATGTAGCTGGGGTCTATAATACCTAAGTAGACCCCTCCTAAGGGGGTGGGGGAAAGTCACCATACAGGTAGGGCAAAAAAACAAGAAAACAAAACCTGAAAAATTCTGATCTGGTAAACATAAACTAAGCTAGAGGTCCAGAATAAGCTGAACTGAATGTCAGAGAACAGATAGAAAATAAAGTCATCCAGCAAGAAAAGCCTAGGTAAAAAATGTGAAAACAATCTCCAGAATAAACTAATTAAGGTAATTAAATGCCTAGACACCAGCAAAAAATAATGAATCATACTAGGAAAATTGAAGATATGGCCCAGTCAAAGGAACAACCCAACAATTCAACTGAGATACAGTAGTTGAAATAATTAATTCAGAATGTTCAAACAGACATGGAAAATCTCATCAAAAATCAAATCAGTGAATTGAGGGAGGATATAAAGAAGGCAAGCCATGAACAAAAGAAGAAATCGGAAGTCTGAAAAAAATCACAGAACTTATGGGAATGAAAGGCACAGTAGAGGAGATGAAAAAAACAATGGAAACTTACAATGTTAGATTTCAAGAGGCAGGAGACAGGATTAGTGAACTGGAGGATGAGACATCTGAAATCTGACAAGAAAAAAATATATATAGGGAAAAAATGGAAAAATATGAGCAGGGACTCAGGAAATTGAATGACAACATGAAGCACATGAATATATGTATTTTGGATGTCCTAGAAGGAGAAGAGAAGGGAAAAGGGGGAGAAAAACTAATGGAGGAAATTACCACTGAAAATTTCCCAACTCTTATGAGAGACTTAAAATTACAGATCCAAGAAGTGCAGCTTACCCCAAACAGAATAGATCCAAATAGACGTATGCTAAGACACTTACTAATCAGAATGTCAGATGTCAAAGAGAAAGAGAGAATCTTGAAATCAGCAAGAGAAAAGCAATCGATCACATACAAGGGAAGCCCAATAAGACTATGTATAGATTTCTCAGCATAAATCAGGTAGGTGAGAAGACAGTGGGATGATATATTTAAGTTGCTAAAAGAAAAAAACTGCCAACCAAGAATTCTAGATCAAGCAAAATTGTGCTTAAAAAATGAGGGGGAAATTAAAACATTTTCAGACAAAAAGTCACTGAGAGAATTTGTGAACAACAGATGACCTCTGCAAGAAATACTAAAGGGGGCACTAGAGACAGACAGGAAAGGACAGAAGAGAGAGGTGTGGACAAGAGTGTAGAAATGAAAACTATCAGTGAAGGTAAAAAGAAGAAAAATTAGATATGACATATGAAATTAAAAAGGCAAAATGGTAGAAGAAAGTACTGCCCGTACAGTAAGAACACTAAGTGTTAATGGATTAAACTCCCCAGTCAAAAGACATAGACTGGCAGAATGGATTTTCAAACAGGGCCCATCTATATGTCTACAGGAAACGCTTCTTAGACAAAGGATAAACATAGGTTGAAAGTGCAAGGTTGGGAAAAGATATTTCATGCAAACCACAATCAGAAAAGAGCAAGAATAGCCACACTGATTCCCAACAAATTAAACTTCAAATGTAACACAGTTAAAAGAGACAAAGAAGGACACTATGTATTAATAAAAGGAACAATTCAACAAGAAGACATAACAATCATAAATATTTATGCACCAAGCCAGAAAGCTCCAAAATACATGAGGCAAACACTGAAAAGAGAAATAGACACATCTACCATAATAGTTGGAGACTTCAATTCCCCACTCTCATCAATGGACAGAACATCTAGACAGAGGATCAAGAAAGAAACAGAGAATTTGAATAATACAATAAATGAGCTAGAGTTAACAGACATTTATAGAACATTATACCTCACAACAGCAGGATACACCTTTTTCTCAAGTGCTCATGGATCATTCTCAAGGATAGACCATATGCTGGGTCACAAAGCAAGTCTCAATAAAATTTTTTTTTATAAATACTTTCTCAGATCATAAAGGAATGAAATTGGAAATCAATAATAAGCAGAGTGCCAGAAAATTCACAAATATATGGACGCTCAACAACACACTTTTTTGCTTTTGTTTTTCTTTTTCTTTTTTTTTTTAGCATGGGCAGGCACCAGGTCAACAACACACTCTTAAACAACCAAGTGGTTCAAGGAAGGAATTACAAGAGAAATCAGTAAATATCTCAAGGCAAATGAAAATGAAAACACAACACATCAAAATTTATGGGATGCAGCAAAAGAAGTGCTAAGAGGGAAGTTTATTGCTCTAAATGCCTATATCAAAAAAGAAAGAGCAAAAACCGAGGAATTAACTGTCCACCTGGAAGACTAGAGAAAGAACAGCAAACTAACCCCAAAGCAAGCAAACCAATCACAGATAAAGAAATTGAATCAGTCATAAAGAAGCTCCCCAAAAAGAAAAGTCCAGGACCAGATGGCTTCACATGTGAATTCTACCAAGCATTTAAGAAAGAATTAGTACCAATCCTGCTCAAACTCTTCAAAAAAATTGAAGAGGAGGGAAAGCTACCTAACTCATTCTATGAAGCCAGCATCACCTTCATACCAAAGCCAGACAAAGATGTTACAAGAAAAGAAAACTACAGACCAATCTCTCTAGTGAATATAGATGCAAAACTCCTCAACAGAATTCTTGCAAATTGAATCCAGCAGCACATTTAAAGAATTATACACCATGACCAAGTAGGATTCATCCCAGATATGCAAGGATGGTTCAACATAGAAAATCAATTCATGTAATATACCATATCAACAAATCAAAGCAGAAAAATCACATGATAATCTTGATTGATGCAGAAAAGGCATTTGACAAAATTCAACATCCTTTCTTGTTGAAAACACTTCAAAGGATAGGAATAGAAGGGAATTTCCTCAGTATGATAAAGGGAATATATGAAAAACCCACAGCTAACATCATCCTCAATGGGGGAAAAACTGAAAACTTTCCCCCTAAGATCAGGAACAAGACAAGGGTGCCCACTGTCACCACTGTTATTCAACATTGTGTTGGAAGTTCTAGCCAGAGCAATTAGACAAGAAAAAGACATACAAGGCATCAAAAACGGAAAGGAAGAAGTAAAACTCTCAACTGTTTGCAGATGATATGATACTATATGTCGAAACCAAAAAAAAATCCACAGCAAAACTACTAGAGCTAATAAATGAGTACAGCAAAGTGGCAGGTTACAAGATCATTACTGAAAATTCTGTAGTGTTTCTATACACTAGTAACGAACAGTCTGAGGGGGAAATCAAGAAAAAAATTCAATTTAGAATTGCAACCAAAAGAATAAAATATTTAGGAATAAATTTAACTAAAGATACAAAAGAACTATACAAAGAAAACTGCAAGAAATTGTTAAAAGAAATCACAGGAGACCTAAATAAATGGAAGGGCATACTGTGTTCATGGATTGGAAAACTAAATGTAGTTAAGATGTCAGTTCTACCTAAACTGATTTACAGATTCAACGCAACACCATTAAAATCCCAAAAACTTACTCTTCAGAAATAGAAAAACCAATAACCAAATTTATCTGGAAGGGAAGGGTGCCCCAAATAGCTAAAAATATCCTGAGAAAGAAAAATGAAGTCGGAGGGCTCATGCTACCTGACTTTAAGGCATATTATGAGGCTACAGTGGTCAAAACAGCATGGTACTGGCATAAAGACAGATATACTGACCAATGGAATAGAATAGAGTGTTCAGATATAGACCCTTTCATCTACAGACAATTGATCTTTGCTAAGGCAGTCAAGCCAACTCACCTGGGACAGAACAGTCTCTTCAATAAATGGTGCCTAGAGAACTGGATATCCAAATGCAAAAGAATGAAAGAGGATCCATATCTCACACCCTATACAAAAATTAACTCAAAATGGATTAAGTATTTAAACATTAGATCTAAGACTGTAAAACTTTTAGAAGAAAATGTGTGGAAATATCTTATAAAATTTTGTAATAGGATATGGTTTCCTAGACCTTACACCCAAAGCACAAGCACTGAAGAAAGAAAGAAAGAAATGGAACTCCTCAAAATTAAACACTTTTGTTGCATAAAAAGAACTCCGTCAAGAAAGTAGAAAGACAGCCTACACAATGGGAGACAATATTTGTAAATGATATATCAGGTAAAGGTCTAGTATCCAGAATATATAAAGCAATTTTCAACTCAAC
Source organism: Myrmecophaga tridactyla (assembly GCA_004026745.1). Lineage (NCBI taxonomy): Eukaryota > Metazoa > Chordata > Mammalia > Pilosa > Myrmecophagidae > Myrmecophaga > Myrmecophaga tridactyla. Next base: position 9,521 of record PVIY010031051.1, on the reverse strand, counting down.
AACAAAAAGACAGACAACCCCAGTTACAAAATGGACAAAAGACATAAACAGACACTTCTGAGAAGAGGAAATACAAATGGCCAAAAGGCACATGAAAAGATGCTCAATTTCCCTGGCTGTTAGGGAAATGCAAATCAAAACCACAATGAGATAATCATCTCACACCCACCAGAATAGCCATTATCAAACAGAAAACGACAAGTGCTGGAGAGGATGTGGAGAAAGAGGCACACTTATCCACTGTTGGTGGGAATGTCAAATGATACAACCACTGTGGAAGGCAGTTTGGTGGTTCCTCAGGAAGCTAAGTGTAGAATTGCCATATGACCTGGCAATACCATTGCTAGGTATCTGCTCAGAGGACATGAGGGCAAGGACACAAATGAACATTTGCACACCAAAGTTTATAGCAGCATTATTTACAATTGCTAAGAGATAATAACAGCCATAATGTCCATCAACAGACTAGTGGTGAAACAAGCTGTGGTATATATATAAGATGGAATATTATGCAGCTGTAAGAATAAAGTTATGAAGTATGTAACAACATGGATGGACCTTAAGGATATTATGCTGAGTGAGATTAGCCAGAAACAAAAGGACAAATACTGTATGGTCTCACTGATATGAATTGACATTAATGAATGAATTTGGAGAATTTCAGTTGGTAACAGAGACCATCAGGAAATAGAAATAGGGTAGATATTGCGTAATTGGAGCCAAAGGGATACAGAGTATGCAACAGGACTGATTGTAAAAATTCAGAAATGGATAGTACAATAACACCTAACTATAATACAATAATGTTAGAACACTGAATGAAGCTGAATGTGAGAATGATAAAGGGAGGAGGCCTGGGGGCACAAATGAAATGAGAAGGAAAGGTAGACTATAAAGAGTGAGATGGTATAATCTAGGCATGCCTAGAGTGTATAATGATAGTGACTAAATGTACAAATTTAAAAATGTTTGTGCACGAGGAAGAACAAAGGAATGTCAATACTGCAGAGTGTTGAAAATAGATGGTAATTAATATTTTAAAACTTTAACTTATGTGTGAGACTAAAGCACAAAATGTTTATTTGACACAAAATTTATATTTTGACTAGTGCATTTCCTAAAAAAATAAATAAGTTAAAATAATTGTTCCTTTTACTTAAAGATTTTCTCATAAGGCCTGGCATTAGAGAGGAAATGTCTTATTTTGGGGGAGCCTAAAATTTAGATATACTATTCCTTTTGCCTTTGAGGAGCAAACTGCCCCCATGTCTGCTCTGTAACAGTGTTTGAATATTTTTTTTCTACATCGAAATCTAGAATCCAAAGCTTTATTTTTTTCTGAGTTTACTTTCACCTGAAGTTTTGTTGATTAGTAATGATTAGAAATGATAGGTGATTGGACATAACATCTAGGAAGTTTTAAAATTTTGGTCACCTGGTGTGATAGTTAGGATCTAGTGTCAGCTTGGCCAAGTGATGATGCCCAATTGTCTGGTCAGGCAAGCACTGGCCTGACTATTGTTACAAGGATATTTCGTGGCTGGTTGATAAACCAGAAGGCTGGTGTATTAAATCATCAGTCAGTTGTTTGTATCTGTAGCTAATCACATCTGCGATCAACTAAGGCATGTCTCCCACACATGAGATAATTCAGTCAGTTGAAGGCTTTTAAGGGAGAAGAGAAACTTTTTCACTGTTTCTTCAGTTAGCAAGTCTCTCCTATGGAGTTCATTCAGACCCTTCATCGGAGTTGCCAGCTTCACAGCCTGCCCTATGGATTTCGGACTCTTTGATTCCCACAGTTGTGTGAGACACCTGTATAAATCTCATATTTACAGATATCTCCTGATGGTTCTGTTTCTCTAGAGAACCCTGACTAATACAGCTTGGTACCAGGAGTGGTTCTTGAGAAACAGAAAAATGGGTTTTTACAATTGGTTTTCTACTCTGATTAGAGTCAGTGGCACCAATGACTCTGTTTCCAATAATCAAGATGGCATTGACAGTCCAGGGGGTAAGTTGGCAAGAGAGATATGTAAAATATGACCATTAGGTTCTGCTAATTGTACACTTACACAAGGCAAGGCTCTGGGTGAAAGTGTTTTTGCCACCTTCACGGAGTTTTGTGGAATTAAAATGTATAATGATGTTGGCTGGTTGTTGTTAGATACACTGGATTCAGTGATGAGGGAAAGGGATGAGCTGAAGGCTTCAAATTTGAAACTTAAGTGCCGTATAAATGATACAAAAATTTCCATGTTTGCCCTGAAAGAAAATCTTATTTCCTATGGTTGCAGACTTGAGATCTCCGAAAAACAGACTCAGAGCCTCATTGTGTCAGTAGCAGATTTACAACATAATCTAAAATCTCAAACTTGCAGGGTATCTGCTGTTAACTTAAGGGCTTTGGTTGGAAAAGAAAGGGATCCTGAAATGTGAGATGGGAATATATTGCTTGATAATGAAGGCTATGGGGAGATGGACTCCTTGGAATCTGCTGAGCCTTTGCTAGGTAGACCTGTAATGGACTGCTCTGAGAAAGGAGCCTCCCGACCTCTAGCCTGCCTTGTGGAAGTAGCTTTCTGGCCTCTAATCTGCCCAGAGGAATCTGTCATACAAACTCCACCTAACAAGATTAACCCTTCAGTGCCTACTACCCCGGTAACCACCTCCTCTGGGGAAACAGCCTTCTCTCCTCTGTCTGGAATGACTAATCCTATTTCACCAGAGGAAACTGCAACAGAATTCCCTGTGGTAACTGGCTTGAAAGACATTTCTATTTCTTTACATGACCCACCCCTACCACCTGTCTTTTCTTCAAAACCTTTAACTAGACTTAAGTCCCAACAGGCCCTGAAAGGTGAGGTACAAAAAGTATGACCCTTTACGAGTTATGCTATACTCCAAAAGAACTGCATGAGTTTTCTAATCTGTATGAACAGAAATCAGGGGAATATGTGTGGGAATGAATATTAAGGGTGTGGGATAATGGTGGAAGGAATATTAAGTTGGATCAATCTGAATTTATTGACATGGGCTCACTAAGCAGAGATTCTGCATTCAGTGTTGTAGCTCAAGGAGTTAGAAAGGGTATTAACAGTTTGTTTGGATGGTTGGCTAAAACATGGATCAGAAGGTGGCTGACATTTCCTGAGGTTGAAATGCCAGAACTGCCCTGTGTAATGTATATGAGGGGATCCAGAGGCTTAGAGATATTGGAATGTTAGAGTGGATTTTTCACGGAAGACCTGCTCACATACCCCAGGAATGTCTAGAGGACACATTTTTCTCTAGATCCTTGAAAAATTCGTGAGACTAGCTCCATCATCCCTGAAGAGCTCTGTAGTCACCCTTCTCTGTTGGCCAGATATTATTAAGAGAACTGCTGTCACTGAGCTGGAATCCTTAAACAGAATGGGGGTGATTGGAACCTGAGTTGGCAGAAGCCATGTGGCGACAGTTCATCACCACAGACAAGGTGGGCGAGGTCACCATAATGGACAGCAGACTCATAGTAGCAGTCAGAATAACCTGACTCGCAGAGACTTGTGATGTTGGCTAGTAGATCATGGGATACCTAGAAATAAAATAAATGGACAGTCTACTAAAATCTTGTTTGAGCTGTATTAGCAGAATTCTAGATCAAGTGAACAGAAATCTAACTTGAATTACAAAAAAAGAGAGTTGCAGCCGCTTAATCAATTCCCTGACTTCAGACATTTCACAGACCCAGAGCCCTTTTAATGAGGGGAGGGGAAGGTACCCTTGGGGAAGGACCCTTTTACACTGTCCAAAATTTATATTGTTTTTTCAACCTTCCTTCCAGTCTTCCCCAAGGAGACCTACAGCCTTTTATCAAGGTGATTGTGCTTTGGGGAAAAGGAAATGATGACATATTTGGGGAATTATAGACACTGGCTCTGAAGTGTTACTAATTCCATGGGACCCAAAACATCACTCATCCACCAGTTAGAGTATAGACTTATGGAGCAGGTGATCAATGGGGTTTTAGCTGAGGTCTGTTCCACATTGGGTCCCTGGACCCATTCTCTGGTCATTTCCCCAGTTCCAGAATGTATAATTGGAATTGACTTAGTCAGCAACTGGTAGGATCCCCACATTTGTTCTTTGACTTGTGCAGTGAGGGCTGTTGTGGTAGGAAAGGCCCAGTGGTAGCCATTGGAACTGCCCCTACCTAGCAAAATAGTGAATCAGAAGCAATGCTGTATTCCTGGAGGGATTGCAAAGATTAGTGCCATTTTCTCATTAAATACTCAAGTATCTTATGATGTGGACTTATTTCCATATAAGTTATGAGAAAACAGACTCATCAAGGTCACAAGCAGATCTATTTAGCTTTGAAGTCTGTTCAAGTTTGCTGCTAGCTGCTGAAATGCAATGTACTAGAAACAGAATGACTTTCAAAAATGGGAATTTAATAAGTTGCTAGTTTACAGTTCAAAGGCTGAGAAAATGTCCCAGTTAAAACAAGCCTATAGAAATGTCTGATCAAAGGCATCCATCTAGGGAAAGATACCTTGATTCAAGAAGGCCCATGAACTTCACGGATTCTCTCAAGTCGAAGGGCACATGTCGAACACAGAGTTTCTCTCTAATCTGGAAGGGCACATGGTGAAAACAGCATCATCTGCTAGCTTCTTCTCCTGGCTTCCTGTTTCATGAAACTCCCCAGGAGGCATTTTCCTTCTTCATCTCCAAAGGTCGCTGGCTGATGGACTTTCTGCTTCTCATGGCTATGTCGTTCTGCTCTGCTCTCTCTGAATCTCTTTCATTCTCAAAAATGTTTCCTTTTTTTATAGGACTCCAGAAACTTATCAAGACCCACCCAAATGGGTGGAGATATGTCGTCACCTAATCCAGTTTAACAACCACTCTTGATTAAATCACATCTCCAGGGAGATGATCTGATTACAGTTTCAACAATACAGTATTGCATAGGGGTTATTCTGCCTTTACGAAATGGGATTTTGATTAAAACATGTCTTTTCTAGGGTCCATGTATCTTTTCAAACCAGCACAAACCCTAAGTACTTAGAGAAGAATTTCTGAGACCTTTGTGCAGAATTTTCTGCCTGTTAGAACTGTTAGACACAGTTCTCCTGTCCAAAGCATTCTGTTCTATATAGGATGGAGGTGGAGGGATGGTGTCACTGCTAGAGGCAGGCAGGCTTACAACTGGGAGAAGAGACTTATGATCATCTGAGAGGAAAAAACTGCCATCGAAGCTAAAAAAAAAGTACAGCCTTCTGGTTCCACATAGCAAGGGGCAAACAGCTCAATAGACACACCAGCCAATATTTTACAAAGGAAAGTAGAATATATTATTTAATGTTCAAAGTCATAAAATCTTAAGCTGTCTTTAGTATATTTTATAAGGTGGGCAAATTATAATGTTTTGAAGATTTTACAATTGTAAAGAAAAATCTTAAACCCTATCTATTATATTCTGTTATAATACTTTTTAGAAAGCCCCCCCACCCTAGTATCTTGAAGTTTTATTGTTTATACAGAAAATTCATCTATATGAAAGTTGTATCTGACAGTGTTCACATAAGCAAGATATTAGCTATTTATTTTGTTATATAATCTATGTTAATCTTATTGTAGATATTAGAAAACGTTAACCAGACATTCCCTCTGTAAATGAGAGTGTAAATTAGTTCCACTATTGGTGGGGTCAGTTTGGCAGTACACCTAATCAAAATACCCAGTGATTTATCAGTTCTACAAATATTTGCACAAATATAGAAATATATATGAATATTCATTGCATCCTTGTCATAGCAAAATATTGGGAAACTACCAGGAGCTTCATGAATACATGAAGTGAATTACAGGTATTGACATAGAAAGATGTCCCATGCTACTTGAAAAACCCAGGTTGCAAGCAATATGTATGGGGTGATCCCATTTGTTAAAAAAAAACACTGGGCATGTGAATGACTGTATATATCTAGGGCACAAATGTCTTGAAGAAATAATTTCATTCTGACCAGTGGTTGTTACCTTTGGCGAAGAAGGGATGTTGCTTTTTACTTTATATACTTCTGTGTTTTTACAAGTATTTATTATAGTTCTTTTTAAAAAATCATATACATTTTTAAAGCTAAGCGAACTTTTAATGTTTCTGTTCTCTTGTAGGTGCATAAACTTTATGGTGCATCAAAATCACCTGGAAGGCTTGTTAAAACACAGTTGCTGGGCCCATCCCAAATTTTCTGATACAGGTCTTGGGTGGAGCCAAGAATTTGAATTTCTAAAAAGTTCCGGGTAGTGCTGTTGATACTGATCCAGAGACCACATTTTGAGAAACATTGTTGCATAAAAATGGTTTCTGATGAATACATCCATGCTGTTTTATAAAAACAGACAAGTTAGACATTAAATAATCACATAGGACACTTAATGAGTCTTTTTTTTTTGCATGGGCGGGCACTGGGAATCAAGTGGCAGGCAAGAACTCTGCTTACTGAGCCACAGTAGTCTGCCCTAGAAATGTATTTTTTTTTAACTAAATATATGAAAGTCATTTTAGGGAATTGGAACTTGGTCCTAAGGGTGATATACTCTTTCCATTTGCAAAGTAGAAACTTGTCATAACCAACGATTATATTATCAAGGAGTTATAACTATTATGATGGTTAAGTTCCTTAGAGCATGACTTAAGATGTATTAAGTAGCCCACAGAGAAGGTGTTAACTGGGAAAACCTGAGTCTAAAAGTAATTGTATGGAACATTAAAGCAACGAAATTGCATGTTTTTTCCTAGGGAATCTGAAATATTACCCCAAACAATTCATTTTCCATATGGATTTATGGGCCTAAGATCCAAAACCAAAAAAATTCTATAAACCATAAACTTGGACTGTGCATCTTAAGGCAGCTAACCTGGTAGCAGCATTTCAGTCCTATTTCATTAAGATTCAGCAAAGGCTATTAAGAGTAGACTAGTGGCATTAGTGGCTCTGATCCAGAATTCACTGCAGGATAAATGGTTCTTGGTTTTTTCTTACTATTTGTCTTTCATTATATGATGAGGCAGGGAAGTCACATTGCCTTAGGTCAAACAATACCAGGCTGAATGGGTGCTTCCTTGCAGTCATGTGCCACTCCACCCACTCCTCCTGCTTGACATGTGTAAGAGCTCTTTTTTGTCATGTGTCTGCTGGAATAGTCCACACCGCTCAATTGTTCTTACATGTACCAACTGGTAATGAAGTGAATGATCAAACTGTCAGGTGGGTTTTCAGTGAAGTGATCAAGGGAATAAGTACAAAGGCAAATGAAGTCAGCAAAGTTTCTATAATGAATTTGGCTTCATATCCCTTTTTTTCCAAATGTCCTGGAAGGCTACATTTTGCATAGTGCTGAACAAAATTTCCCCAATTGCATTAGTCAAGTAATTGGATATCTTGGGACAGGCAGTGTTGTTGTTAGAAACACAGCATTGCTAATCTGCCACATCTGTATTCTGTATGACACAATCTTAATGCCAAATTGATTCCAGGGCTTGATGTGTCACTGATAAAGTTTGTGTGATGACTATTTGGGGTGTGGTGAGATTGTCTTTTTAAATTATTACTGTGGGTACCTTGAGTCTATGACAATATTTTAAGAACACCCTCCTTGGGAATGTGGTAAGTAGAATTTACCTATGAAAATATAATATCCACTTGAACAGAAAAAAAAATTCTGATATTTACTGTCAGTAAGATAGTCTTACCTAATTATTACAGTGGCAACACATTATTAATTTTTAATTTTATGAAAACATATTCATTTGAAAACAACAGTTTTCCTTTTAAAATAGTTTCTATGTCACACTTTCCACTAGTAAAGGCTGATTTTTCTCCCAATCAAATAAAATTAAGATCAATTTATTAAGGTCAATTCAGGTCTTCGGATTTATTGCAATGAGTCATTTAGACATTTTTTTTCCTAGATAGTATTAGAAAGGACATTTAGTTCCTTAGAGTATTCACCCCCCGTCAAAAGTGGATGGTAATAATAATGTACATGGTGTATAAAATAAAATAAATTTAAAATAAGTTAAAGGCAAAATAAGAAAAGTGGGCAAAGCTAAAATAAACTTAGGAATGTAAGAGGTTCAATATTGGTGCAAAAAATACATACCATGAAGTGCTCTATTAATTTGACCATAGATTCTGTCAACAGACTTGAAGATGAAAACATCATCACTGAGCAGTGAACTCATCCTTTTATATGCCTGCATAACATTCATAAGCACCCTACTCCCTCATTATCCTTTACCTAAAGACATTCTCAATGGAGGTTGAAAGGGGACAGGAAGGGAGCAGAGATCTCAGACATTTGAAGAGTGGGCAAGTTTGAACGTACACCCAATTCTCCCTGTTTTTAAGGGAGTTACTTTCAGTCTATGTAAGAGTCAGTGATTTGTAGGATATATATAATTCATAAGATTAAATGAAACAAGTTGTTCAGGAAAAGTACCATTATTCTTAATATGGAAGCCAAAAGATATCTTGTTTGGACCGTCATAGTGAGGGGCCATTTGGGCACTCTGAATGTTATCCTTGTTGTGACAGGTGAAAGGATTGGGTAAGTCTTGGTAGTAAAAGAATCAAAAGAACCATGTATGAGATTGAGAAAGGCCCCTACAGATACTGGACAAGCTTTTCGAAGTCAGTATCAAAAAGAAGAATTTGAGAGTGAAAATCCCAAAGCCACAGCAGTTCCACGGTTGTGAAAACATATAAATATACCAAATTCTTAACATATAAATATACCAAATTCTTGATTACTCTCTGTTATTTTCTTTTTGCAGACATTTCAGTGTCCTTTACCTGGTCATCACCACTCTACCATGTGATCATAGGGATGAAATAACATTTGGCCTCTTGCTCTTTGACTTCTAATTAAGTCCTAGTTTAAGTAAGTTACTCTGTTTAAGGATTCAAGGCTGTGGCCTTTAGCAAGGGCCTCCCATCTCTCTCCACACACACACATACATACACACATGATAGTGTCTTTAGCTGCAGGTTCTGTTCGTGATTTTAATGTTTGTGGTTTTTAATATTGACCATAGAGATGAGAACCAGAGTTCACTACTACAGCAGAGAATACTTAATATAGTTTGACTTCTTACTAAGTGCTGAGAACAATACATATATTATGTAATCCACACAATTCCATGAAGTAGGTACCATTATTTTTTCCACTTTACAGTGATGCAGCTGAAGCTGAAAAGTTCAAATTAGCTTATCACATCGCTAATAATCAATCAGGCAGTCCATTCCATAGCCTGTGTTCTTATCCTTACTCTACTGTACTACCATCTTGACTTGTGGGAAAGGGCACATGCTCATTTGGAAAACGACTATAGAAAATGACTCTTTTTTTATATATTTCCAAAATGAAGAAATCATGCTAGGGGATAGAGGGTTAGAATGGATTATAAAAAAATAGAAAAACAAAAAGGTTGGCTGTTTATGCAAATAAGGAATGTAGCCATTATCTTA
>PVIY010031050.1:0-30331 GCA_004026745.1 Myrmecophaga tridactyla | reverse complement strand
TGCCTCTCTTCCCCCACCTTTCCCTTCCCCCCAACCCTCCACTCCCCCACACTCTCCCCCCTCGTCCTCACTCTTTGCCCCTCCCCACACCCAGGCGTGGACCAGCCCCACCCCCCACTTCTCCCTTTCCCTTCCCCCTCCCTCCTCTTCTCCCCCCAGTGCCAAGTTCCCCACTTCCTTAACCTCAGTTACCACCGCTTCTGCCCGTAATTTTCCTCTTAGGGAAGTAGCAGGACGTGACTTTAAATATCTACCTCAAACCTATAATATGCAGTTGTAACCCTGACTTCTTCTATCATTACAAAAAAAAAACACAAAACACATTTGGGGGGCAGCTACTGCTCATGCAGACCAACATTTTGCCACTGACCCTCAAACTTACAGGGCTCAGCTGCAGTTCCCACATCACCCCCAATTGGAGTTACCAACCCAACTCCCCTGATTTACTCAAATTATGCCATTTCTTCACTTGTCTTTTAGAAGGAATGAAAAAAAGCAGAATTGAAGACAGTCAATTATGACAAAGTTTTAGAGCTTTCCCAGTGGATTCAATTCTCAAATGCACTGCCTTAGATCCAGCCCCCCCCCCCCCCGAAGGGCACTTTTTCTGACACAAACACACTTCATGACACAAATTGGTTCCAGACATTTGTAAAGAACTTCAAAAGCTGGAGCAAGGACCCCAAACAGCACAGGATGAACTTATCCAGGTTGCCTTCTGGGTTTTCAGCAATAGACAGGAGAAAAGGAAACTAAAAAATCAGTACAGGGAAAACTCAGACAGGAGTGAAAAGATGCTGGCCAATGCCTTGTGAGGGTTCACCCAGGCCTGGCAGGATGGGGTAGAATCCACTCAGGCCAGGCAAGGTGGAATAAAACCAATAACCTGGCCACCTGGGGTGCCTGTTTTTGCTGTGACCAGGAGGGACATTGGACAAAAGCCTTCCCTGATCCCAAACCACCCCCAAGTTCTTACCATCTTTGCTACAAGAGAGGACACTGGAAAGCGGACATCCTTCGACCTTTCACCGCAGGAAAGGCAACTATCCCTGGCAAGCGGACACCCATCGGATGAAGTCTCAGACCTCCTCGGCCATACCACTGAAGATTGACAGGCCCCAGGCACAGCAGCCCTGATTTTTCCCATCTCCACAACTGAGCCCAGAGTAAATATCCTCATGGCAGGTAAGCCGATCTCTTTTGTAGTTAATACAGGAGGCACATTTTCAGTCTTCCCTGAGTTTTCAGGACCTCTAACCCCTTCCCTCATGTCTATAGTTGAAATTAACAGAGAAAGCACATGCCAACTGCAAACCTCACCCATAGCCTTCACTCTTCAAAACACTTCCTTTTTCCACTCATTCTTAATAGTGCCTGCCTACCCAGTCCCCTCTTAAAATGAGACTTTCTAGCCAAACTAAACGTGGTGCTCACACTTCCCTTACTCAAAGCTAAGCCTCACACCACCTGCAGTCCTGTTACTTATCCTCAGCCACCATCTTCACCCAACCCCAATCTTAAATTCTTGATAAAAAATTGCAAAATTACTGTTTCAAATATAATTCACTAAAATGTTATAAAATAGTTGGCATTATTCTGACAAGTTTGAGTTTAATGGTCATTGTATGTGATGGGGTGTTTGTTTAGAAACTTAACTATAAGGGATATAAAAGATGTGATTCTATTAAAAGGGAAAAAGAAGGATAGTTTTGTCTAAAAATAAGATAAATGGTTGTTACAGAATGAGGAAAAAGTCACCAAAACCTGAAGGGATATAGTAAGTCATAAAATGTTTGTGGAAAGGAAAATTACGGTCAAAGTTGGGAACGTATGAAAGGTCTATCTAAAAAATGCTTTAAAGCTTTAATGTCAAAGAATACATTAATACAAAATTAAAATTTAGTTTTCTTTCTGTTAAAATAACTAAGTTGGGCGGGCCATGGTGGTTCAGCAGGCAGAGTTCTCGCCTAATTAATTCCCAGTGCCTGCCCATGCAAAACAAAACCAAACAACAAAGCAAAGTTTTCTTGGATTATTAGTCTATTTTAATAAAAAGTTATAAAAGTCTTTTCTACCTCTCAACTGGACAGGAACCTGCACCCTGGTCTATTTGTCACCCAAAATCTCAACAACTCCTACTAAAAAGTCCTTCCCCACTTCCTTTAACATTAACCTAAGACCAAAATGTAATGTCACCCTCCTGTGTAGGAGCAAGAGTTAAAACAAGACCCGCAGAATTTGTTGAGAGCAGCTGGCCTCAGGGTGGTGGCAGCAGTAAACTATGGAGATTGTTATGTAGAGCAGTCTGGGAGGAAGAGAATGTTTACCCCAAATGGTTATGTTAAGTATGAAGGAAGAGAGCACTGAAAAATAAGCACTCTGATTCCTCAAGAAATGCATGCATGCCTTTCGTCACCCTGTAGTATATGGACTGGATCTGGTCAAGTTGTCTGTCGCCTGTTATCGCTGATTTTCAGACCCCCTGATCTTAGCTACTCTAGGCATCCTGACAGAGGTAGGCACTGGAGTTAGCGGTAATAACCTCACCGTTGCTGTCAAAAGAACTCCAAGATAGTAGAAGGAACTCTCTGCCACTTTAATAGATCTACAAGACCAAATTGACTGACTCACAGCAGTAGTCCTGCAAAACAGGAGCTGGCTAACCTGCTGACAGCCACAGAAGGAGGCCTTTGCCTGTTCCTCAATGATGAATGCTGCTTCTGTGTTAATAAATCTGGACTAGTCTGAGAAACAGCAAAAAATCATAAGGACCAGGTCAGAAGGTTACAAACCACAATGCTGACTCTTCATGGTACAGAATGTCATCCTGGCTCCCCTACTTATTTCCTCTTACAGGGCCACTTATCTTCTTCTTTTTTTTTACTTTACTTACCCTAGCACCCTTGTTCTGTAAGCTTCTTAATCAATTCTTAGACTGCGCAATCACTTCACTAACTCGAAAGACAATTCATAGCATATTAGTCTTAAGCTCTTTCAGGAATGACACACTAGATTACCAAAGACTTTCGAGGCAAAAACCAGCTGAAGCAACCCCTGACTACCATCACATCAAAAATCCTGCCTCCATCCCCAAAGTCCCCTAATGCCACCTCCATCCAGAAGGAAGTAGTTAAGAATGACAAACAGTGCCCTGCCTCCTTCTCTTAAATCTATATTAAACAAAAGGCAGGAATGACAGGTCATAGGGGATGAATCTCAGGCCTGCATCCCTCCTCACCCTGCAGCAATGGCTGAAACTCATGGCCCACTAACTTGTGACCCTTTCCTTTCCCTCTCTTCCTTGCTACAACTTATGATGCCTCTTGCCAATTGCCGCCCGGGGCAAGAAACCAAATCAAAAAAGGACTAACGGTATGGCTCCATCGATAAGGAGCAAATAGGTCAGAACAGGCACAAAAAGAAGGAAGCAGAAATGGCAGCCAACTGCAATAAGATGAATAGCCAAAGGCAGAATACTGGACCAATCAAGGACTACAAACTTCAAATCATTAAAGGAGCAACACATCACAATGCAGGTGGACATTTTCTTCAAGCTCTTGAACAGTTGTTTTCAGGATTGTACTTCTTGTGTGAAATATATACATGAATTTGCTTCATTAACAAAACATTATGATTTGTGTCTAGGGGTGGTTATAAGAGACGAATAAGTGTTTCAGGAACACTGCAGTTCTACCACAGCACCCTCAGATGACTGTGGAGATCTCTTCAGAACAAGGATAAATTCAGTTATTTGGAGAAGTTTTCTGGAGGGATAACTGACTCATTACTTGTAGTTATAGGAGCAGTTTTACCAACAAATAGGGGTTTTCAATTAGAAGAGCTCATTGAAAAATTGTCAGTGCCCTAGACTTTGCCGCAGGTCAAAGTGGCATCTATGCAGCCACCGGTGCAGCCTGCTATAACTAATTCATGTCTTGGACTGGGTGTGAATATCCATAAGAAATGTTTCAAGAAAGCTACCTGGCTTTCTTAAGATTGGCCTTGATGGTTTGTAAGGCTTAGTCTGTTGTCTGGAGCCTGGGCTGCTGGGCATGACTGAAAAGAGCTCTGCAATTTGTCTCATCCTGCTGCTTCTAGTCCTGCTGAGGATAATGTTAGTTAAATGCTGAGTAAGTCAAACAATAGATTTGTTCTCAATCCTTGTCATTCAGATATATCAAAATGGCTAATGGAGTGGACATGAGAAATTCTCCAGAAGCATGGCCACACAGAATGAAGGGGTGGAACTTTGGGGGAACAGCATTCCATGGATATTTTCATATTTTTGCATGGTCTGGGCATTCTAAACAAAATTTCAGGCAACTCAAGTTAAAGGGCAATTGAATAAACCCTAAAAGATAAGAACCTCCATAGGGATTTAGAGATATCATTGCCTTAACCATTTGTTTAAATTCCAGGGGTTGCAAATCTAGAAAGCTTTCCTTCTTCCCAGAGAGGTTTTGCTTATGTTTCTGAGCAAAGGTTGCTTACTTTCTCTAAGAAGAGAAGATGGACAGCTTTTCCAAATGTCTCATATAATCTCTGGGATAAAAAAAAATTTCAGGGCCCCTGTCCTTAAGTACAAACCCCATTCATCATATCCTCAATGTACTTCCATCCCTCACTGTGTCACCATCAGGAATTGGGAAGTGGAAAGCCATGGAAGCTGCTCTGTAAAGGTTAATATACTCTGATCCTTGAACCAGAGATCTTGTGATTATTAATGTTTGTTCATGAATGCATGTGTATTTTACATCATACATACTGTCATGGTCAGGGACACGTGTAAACTTGGCCAAGTTGTGGTACCTGTTTATCTGTTTGGGCAAGTGCTGGCCTGTCTGTTACAATGAGGACATTTCATAGAATTAGATCATGATCACATCAGCTGCATCCACAGCTGATTCCATTAATAATCAGCCAAAGGGGAGTGTCTTCTACAATATTGATGCTTAATCTAATCAAAGGGAGCCTTTTAAGAGGACTCAGAGGAGACAGGTTCCATTCCTGCTTCGGCTGGTGAGCCTCTCCTGTGGAGTTCACCCAGACCCTCCATCAGAGATGTCGGCTTCACAGCCTGCCCTGCAGATTTTGGACTCTGCGTTCCTGCGGTCACGTGAGACACTTCTATAAATTTTATATTTGCAAGTGTTCCCTGTTGATTCTGTTTCTCTAGAGAACCCTAACTAATACACATACCCAAACATAGATACATGTATATACACACATATACCCCTATATCTATCAGTACATGTAGAGTAATACCTCAGCCTCTTCACAATTTTAGATGCAACAAGTCTAATCAAAGTCTAGCAGTATGATTTAGAAAATCAGTAGGGCGGCTGCCGTGGCTCAGCAGGCAGAGCTCCAACCTGCCAGGCTGGAGGTCTGGAGTTCGATCCCTGGTGCCTCCTGCCCATATGCAAATTAAAAAAAAAAAATCAGTAGTAAATATTTTAATTCTAACTCATTTCTGCATGACATTTCTTAGCTATGTCATGGCCTTTATTGCAGGGAGAGTTGCTATCGTTCTAGCCCAATTCTAGCATTTCCTTGATGCAGGTACGTTTTTAAATTATCAGTTATCAACACAGGGAAACATTAAGGGGATTAAATCCTTTTAAATGGCACTTAAAGGAAAATCCTCATTATGTATTTTAATAGAACTTATTTTATCATCTTTTAATGTCTGTCCTTTAATGACATATGTAATTCTTCTCTATGTTAATCTTCCTGAATTTTACTCTTTATGGCATTATCATAAATTTTTTCTCCATATCATCACTGAAAAAACCTTTGGTGTCATGATGTCATATCGTTTTTTTCTTTTTAAGACAAATTTTATTGGTTGTCCTTACGATAATGAAAATGTGCACAATTTCAATGAACTCTTTTAAAAAGTTTTAAGTTTTTTTTGTTTTAAATAACTCACTAAGACTCATTCTGATTTCAATGTATTTATGTGGCAATAGGTATTTTTTTTTTTTTTTTTTTTTTGCATGGGCAGGCACTGGGAAGCAAACCCGGGTCTCCGGCACGGCAGGCAAGAACTCTGCCACTGAGCCACTGTGGCCCACCCATAGTTATGTTTTATTCATAGATATCCTACAGATTGATTCAACTTTAGTGATCACCTGGGAAGAAACAGAAAAATAATGAGTGAGCTGTTTAATAGTGGTTGGCAGCTGGCATATTAACTTACAGACATCAGCTGACAAACATAGCAATTATCAGTTAATAGTAATAACATTAAGTCTCCTATTTGCTAGATTTAGTAACATTAACAAAAACATAGATTTATTAACTCAAAATGCAGGAAGAATGATTACACTGATTGGAGTCCATGTATATCTTTTTTTTTTTAACATGAGCAGGGAATGGGAATCAAACCTGGGTCCTCTGGCATGGCAGGCAAGCATTCTTGCTTGCTGAGCCACTGCGGCCTGCCCCATATATATCATTTTTATAATAAAACATTGAATAAGGAAACACCACTAACAAGTCCCTTTTAATGGCAACAGCTATCATTTCTTGAATAAAATTAATAAAAAATACTGGTAACTAAAAATTTATTTTTAATTATCTCCTTTCCTTGTCCACCCTTTTCCTTTTCTCTGATTCAAAAAATTGTATATATCCATATGTAATTGATCTGCCATTGTTTTCATTCACTGTCTTTTCCTGTTTGATACTGAGATTAGGGTTTTCTGCATATTGTACTTATCTTCTGTTGTCTTGCCCTAACTGCTGATGGCATCTGTTCTAATTAAGAGAGTTAATTCATTAGTTAATTAAGTATTAGTTCCCAATACTGGGGCACAGATCTTTATATGCGTAATATTTACCCATAATTAAATTTGGGCTATATTGTTCCAGATTATGGATTAATAACATAATTACAAAATTTATGTGAGTTCCTGATAGCTTTTGTGCACCTATATGCAAAATCACTATCAGAAAAAATTTACTTTAGTGCCATAACTTCATGTTCCATAACACTAAGATTCTAAAATCATAGTAGCTATTTACTTTTGGAATATTTTAGAAACAACTATTATGTCTCTAGGATCATTGAAAAATAACTAACTTCCTTGTTTTCCTTGATTTCTTTTTTTTTACACCCTGTCTTGAATTCTAATTATTTGTGAGATGTTGGAATTACTCCTTGACTCTCCTGTTGTTGAGGAAATGGTTGTCAATTACTCATGCTTGCATTCTTCACAAGATGAAATGCAGATTTCTAAAGGACTGGACTGAATAAATTCAAGTTTGCAAAGATGAGTTTCTCAAATTACTCTTACCTGTTCATAGGGTTACAATGAAGAAGAAACATTTTGGTTTATTGATTTTAAACCCAAGTGTTTAGTCACCATAAGCAGGGTTTACTACTTTCTCTGTGATTATTACCATCCAACTAACCTTCAGTAAACTTTATTGGCAACCAGATCTGTTTCAGAGAAGAACAAATAATTTTAAAACACTTGGTCTCTTACTCTGTTAGTTAGAAAATAACCTACACTATGGTGTTTGGTTTACCTGCAAGTTTTGAAAATATCCTTTCTCTTATGCTTACAATAACACAACAGTTTCCTTTAAATTTGACAGAATCTAAAACAACTGATACCCTAAACACAGAACATCAATAAAAATTAATTTTGGAACCTATTTATATCATTATTCTCTTTTCAGTTGGACATAGATAGTTCTACAATTGAGTTGATATTTAATTTTTATCACTCATTTGTTTCAAACCATCACTTGACTATTCAGTGATAGATAGATGGGGTTCCTGTATGCCACGCAATCACGCAATAATGTGAATTTACTACACATGGAACATGCTTGTCTCCCATTTTAAAGGGTATGAAAGCTTAGTTATATATGTTTGCATTCATTACAATATAGTAGACAAAAATAAATCATCACTATATTCCAGATATGGGCATATTGACAACATATGTGCCCATAGAATTAGATTTATATACTTTAGAAAGTATAGAAAGCATGAGCTCACTGAGCCAAAACCATTTACATTGTTTCTATTCTATTTTGAAATAGTTACTTTGTACTGACACTTAGAAAATAATACTGTAGAGTAGTTGCAAATCTGATATAGACTTGTTTTAGTGGTGTTCAAACTGGATATTTTTGTCTTTCTAGAGAATAGAGCAAAAATAAATCAAAATGAATTAAATAAATTTATTAGTGCATGTCAATAAATTCCAGAATAGTCACAATCTTGTCACAACTCCTTACACCTAAAAGGAAAGGAAACATTTTTTTTTTTCTGAAAATGAAAAAAACTGAGAAAATTCCATACAACTCTGAGTTTGGGACAAAAATATGTCTGGCTATTGTCAGTAGGAATATGTTTGTGCAAGGCTTAACTAATCTCAGAAATGTCCAGCAAATGCTTCTTTTCACCCTCAGGGAAAAATATTGCCTGCAGAAACTAAATTGTGTGAGGGGAGAACACTGAGAGTAATAGAGAAAAGTACTTTAGAGAGTGAGCAGGGAAGGTCCCAAAGGGCTTAGGTTTCATCTTGAAACTATCAAATGATCTTGACCAGATATGACTTTGAGAGACATCCTTTCTGATTGCTGTGGCAGAGATCATCTTCAAGCTGTGAAACCAGGAGCTATGACAGCACATCCTTCACCATAAGAGTATCCTACTAACGAGTCTCCCAAATTACCCACATTATCCATGGGGAGAAGAAAAGGAATCCAGTATAGCCCAAGACAAATAGGAACCAAAAAATACCCAACAGAAAATGAGAACACACCACAAAACGAAGCCACAAATCATGAAAACAATTGCCTACTTTTCCAAAGGAAAGAACTTATCAAGAATAGAAAACATCATAAATGAACAACAATGGGATGCTCAATGAGCCCTCAAGTAGCTCACAAAAGACTTCAACAAAAAGGTAAGACATTAGAGAATGACTCTTTGATGGAAAACAAGAACACATAGATAACCATAGAAAACAGATACGCAAGATTGTAAGTAAATTAGTAGAAGATTCACACAGAGAGAAATAAAAATATTTAACAAAGGGTTTTGAGAGAAAACAATATATGTGGAATAGAATGTAAAGTGATCAAATGTCCCTTGGATGTCCCTAATGAACACAACTAAAGTCATGAAAAAGGACATTCAGTTTTAAACCCAAAGAAGGAAAGTAAAAAGAGTCCATAAATAAAAGACTTGACTACATATATTTAAAGAACACACCGTGTACTGGGAAAATACACCTAGGACAGACAACACTCAACATATTTTAGTAAAACTATTTGACTTCATAGAAAATGGAGAAAAGTCATTTGGACATCCAGAAAAGAAACCTAAGAAAGCAAAATCCAACTGGCAACAAAGACTTCTCAGTAAAAGTGTTTCATTCCAGAAAAAAAAAAAAGATGAAGCAACATTTTTAATGTCACTCAAGAAAGAGCATGTGTGCAGGGCATTGTATTAACACATTTATGAGACTGAAAAACTGTATTGCACCCATGATCTTTTCTTATGGAAACTATTAGAAAATGATCTGATATTTTATTAAGAAAATATAACTAAATAGTATTTCAGGACTCACAACAGAGAGCAAACATATTTGACACATCAGTAAGTACAAATAAAATTAATTTATTTATAAATTAAATATATTATGCATACATATTATATATAATGACTAATAAAGCAAATTCCATCTTATGGTTGCAAAGGAGAGGTCACTAAAAATGAATGGATTTGAAAAATAAGAATTTGATAAATATTTAACAGGTCAAAGTAAAAAAAAATAATTAAAAAGAAAGGAAAAGCACTTTCTTAGACAGACAATGGCACTTTATAATCTGAAAAAACAAAATTTACACACCTCTGTCAGATCTAGGAGATCAAGTGGACAAACATTAGTAAGATTACAAAAAATATAAACAACTTAGTAAACAAATATATATGAAAACTTAAAGCCCTAATATGAAAATATGCCTTCTGATCAAGTACTACGGAACACTTAGAAAACAAAAATCACATATCAAGTTACAAATTAAACTGCATTATAAGTAAAATTGCCTTTTCTGACCACAAAAGAATAAAAATAAACGTTAAGGGGAAGTAAAGGTCGTTTCCACAAGGAAATTTAAACAATTGCTATTAAAATCTTTGTTAAAGTGGAGATAGAAAGTTAAATTGACAGCAGGCAGAGTTCTTGCCTGCCATGCCAAAGAACCGGGTTCAATTCCTAGCGTCTGTCTATGCAAAAAAAAAAAAAAAAAAAAAAGAATAAATAAATAAATAAATAAATAAATGGAGTCATTTCTAAGAAAGCATGTTAAAAATTAGGTCCATGGCAGGAGGGTGGGAGGGTGGTTCAGTGGTAGAATTCTCGCCTGCCGTGCGGGAAACCCGGGTTCAATTTCCGGCCCATGCACTTCCCCCCAAAACAAACAAGCAAGCAGACAAACAAATAAAAATTCAACAAATGGTGCTGTAACAACGAGCAACTCACACGGAAACAAATGAAATGTAACCGCGCAATACAGCATATAAAGAAAAAAATTAAGCCTATGTGCATCTAGTATAGTTAAAGGGCAGTATTGGGCGGTGTCCCAGTGGCGCAGTGGCAGAGTTCTCGCCAGCCGGGCGGGAGACCCGGGGAGCCTGCCCATGCCAAAAGCGAAACAAAACAAAACAAAAACAAACAAAAACAGGGCACTGTTGACAGATTGTGTCTATTCTTCAACCTCCTTTCTACTATCATTGTCTTTTTTTTTGTATTTCTTTAACTGCAGGGCTTAGAGAAGAATCGGATGCATAATGGGCATTCAGTGACAATTGCTAAGTTCTTTTTCTTTTATCTAATATAAAATAGTAGATATACTAAAAGAAAGGAAAGAAGTATAAATAATAAGGTAAATGGTGGTAGGACATATCCTACCAGGGAGCAAAACCTTCTACAGAATCACTTTAATCAAAATATTATGGAGCTGACCATATCAAATATCTCTCTATGAGAATCACAGGTATGATAAAGGTGAGATTTTGATATATTTTGAAGCAATTTGGAGAAATTGCTGGGAGTTACCCACATTAATCCGCATATAAATATTAATTTGAGAAGGATTAAGAATGAAAATTAAATATCCCGAAAGAGTAAAGGTAAATGGAAGAAAGTATTTTTATAAATTGGGGTTGGAAACACCTCACAAAAAAGACAGGAGTCCCAATTGTCAAATGTGAAACTAGAGAGACATTTTCTTATGTGGAAAAAAAAAAATTAAAGAACAAATACAAACATCCTCACAAAGGATCTTCAATCACATTTCATCAGGGAGGGGGGCGGGGATTTGCAGCATATCTGAAAAAAGTTTTATATTCAAAATAAACAATAAGCTTTAGCGCATTAGTAGAAAAAAGACAAAGAGCCCAATGAAAATGTGGGCTGGAATATGAAGTTCACAAGAGAGAAAACCCTGAATGACTAATATGGCCTGAGGAGGGGCTCAATCTCACAGGAAGTCAAGAATTAAAGCTATAAACCCAATATTTTACGATGATATTCACATCCGAGTTAGTGAATCTACAAGTCTCTGACATCTGTTGCTGGTGAAGGAGAATATGCATTTTATGTCTCAGTAGAGTAATAAAAAAGAGCAGTTGAAATTAATTCCTTATCCATTCAGTTTCACTCTCTGTATCTGGTTTTTAGAATTAAAGCAGAGTATAAGAAAATATGCAGGAGACTCTGTGCCAATAATGTTTTTAGTTGCAAAAAGAAATTGTGTCATACACATAAAAAGAAGTAATAAATAACTATTTAAAAGAAATTAGATCTATAACTGCAAATATGAAAAAATGATCATTATTTATTAAACGGCAAAGTATGATATTGTTGCAAAAGAAAACAATAACAATAAATCTTTTATAATTATATAGTCAAAGTTTACCTTTTGGACTTCTGAATGTAAGTTATCATTAAGGTGTGGAATTTTGTCAAGAAAGAGAGTAGAAATTAAAAAAATTATCCTGTATAATAAACCTCTTAAATTGAACACATTCATATCAAAATCCATTTGTCGCATTCTCCAACTTAATTACACAAAAGACAAATAAGTTTATCACCATATATAAAAAGTCAATTGGAAGAAAAAATAAGCTTATAGGTACTTTCTAACTATAATTATGTTTTCTCATCAATTTCCTATCTACAACTTCATTGCATGAAATTTTGGGGACAATGCTATATTGAAGCTACGACTGGCTATGTACTGCCATGATTTAAGAAGAAAAAAAACGTGCATATTGTTCTGTTAACATTTTGTATTTTTAATTCAAAAACATACAAAAATGGATACAATTTGGGACACATTGATAAAAAATTACAATATTAAATATCCATATGTTATATTGTTATTGTCGGTATTATTATTGAAAATGATGTCAGTAAATAGCACTTAGGAACACTTATGATGGTCTGAGTATGTGTGCAGTACTTCATATGTATCATCTAACTTAAGCCCTATAATAATCCTATGAAGTACACACTATTTTTATCCCCATTTTATATAAGGGCAACCAGGAGCCTAGGTTAAGTAAGTTCAACAACGTCACATAATAAGAAATAAGTTCAGGATTATAACCTAAATTTTTCTGTGAACAAACTTTCATTAATTCCATACACTATACTCTTCTAAGTGAGCACTTTTTTTTTAAGTCGAGTGCTAAATTTAATGTACATTTAAATGAATTTTATCCACTGACTGACACTTTGCACAGATCCAGAAATAATAAATCTGAAGAGTAATTGTGCAATCCCCTTTGGAAAAACCCTCCTTCTGTTCTCCAGTATTTTAAATCATGCTATATCCCTTGCCATCTTTTCATTCTTTCATGCATTCTTCTAGCCTTTGTTTTTTTGTGTTTTTTTAATTATATAAGCAATATCACAAAGAGTGTAACATATGTAAGCGAAGCTAATAGAATCGAACAGTGTACATAAATTTTGTTTAGGCTATTTACTTAGCAGCATGAGATTCTTCATTTTATAGAAAAATGGTGTGGGACTCTTAAGGGGATCTATTGATCCCTCGTACTAGTGTTCACATGCTTGGATGAACCCCACATGACAAGAAATTCTGGCTATCCTTTAAGAACTGAGGGTAGCCTTTGGTTGACAATTAGCAAAGAATTGTTGCATTTAGTCTTAAAACTGCAAAAGAATGAATTCTGTCAAAAAACCTAAATGAGCATAGACATGGAATCTTCCCCAGCTGAGCATTAAGATGGGACTCAGCTAGATCCTACAGCACAACTGAAGCCTTTCAGGAGACCCAGCCAAATCATGGCCCAACAGACACTGTGAACTAATGATTTTATGTTGTTTGATATACATTTTGGTAATTTGCTGTGCAAAAATAGAGACCTAAAACAAATATGGATAGTGAAAACTTCTGGATGTGATTAGTATAGATATTCCAAGAATCGTATATATATAAACACTGTGGAAATGGCAGAGTAATGCAAAAAAAAAATTGCTATTATTATTGTATGTATGAGGATTAACATTTTCACATAATCCAAATTGACAGAACCAAGATATTTAAGTTAAGTACCATGGTGATATGATAACCAGAAATTGGCAATAACAGCAAAATGGGAAAAAATGCAAGAACAATAATCAAATCTAAAAATAAGTTCACCACATCCAGAAGATGTATTTCTCCGAAATTTCTTCCATTCCCTTTTTTTCTATTTGTTACAGTCAAGATAGCCTTAATAGATTGCTGTCATGAATAAAATTTCTTATTGTGTTTTTGCTTCACTTTCTGGTTATAGCCATTGATCTAATACTCATCTGCCACATGCCAAATTTAAAAACAAAAGGGTCATTCTTCATCTGTTTTTTAGCAAACCTCTCAACTGCATTAATTTTTCTACCATTCCTTTAGGCTAGTCATATATTCAATGCTAACTTGAAGGAGAAAATATTTAAATCAATTGAGATAGATAGATAGATAGATAGATAGATAGATAGATAGATATTTAGACAGATATAGCTTCTTTGTTATCCTTAAATTCCATTATTGTCATAACACTGTCTCTCTTACTCTGAAGCATATATTTAAAAAAAAATCAATTCATGACTCCAAAGCCATGAATATTTTCAGAAGTCCACAGCTTAATAAATTAGTAAATTTTATTTAAAAATAGAATGCTTTAGTTCTCTAAGTATTGACTAGATTATGGGATTAAATATTCTTTTATAATCTATACCCTTCCACATTCCTAGAGATGCTCATGTGTATTCCCTACCCATGATGAGACTCTCTTTCTCAATATTCCTTTATAAGCCTTGACCCTAGAGCTTTTCCTTGCCCATTCGTGCCCTTTTCATGCCCCAAATGCTGCTTGGCACTGTCTGTACTCTATTAAACTTCCTCTTCTCGCCAAATCTCACTTAATATTTATCGCTGAAGGACATAAATCTAATAAATATGAATTGGAGATATCAACAAATATTCTCTCCCCTGTAAAGGAAATGAAAAACTGGCAAACAAAAAAGTTCAAAATCCCCTTTTACAGAATTCTAGAAGTTACGCAAAGACTTCTGGCAAACTTAAATTTCTTTTCAGGAAAAAACCTGCATCTCCATGAGAATACTGAACTTTCAAGAATTTCAAACTTTCTTTGATCCTATTCCCCTTTTTCCAGCTCCACTGAAGGCTTGAAAACCAACCACTTCTAGTCATGGTGAAAACTAGAAGTCTTATAGACCACAGAGTGGGTGAAATGGGGTTAAATTAACTTAAAGCTTCATTCACAGAATGGTCATTACTCAGCTTGTCTGGTGGTTCTCATAAAGCCAAATCTTCCTTTGACTTGACCTGGAGCTCATTTAGTGTGAAAGTCCTTTACCCTGGGATCGTCTGTCAAAAATTAAAAAAACAAAAAGAGGAAATGATTTAACATTGTGTATTTCTGAGGCAGTAGATAACAGTTAGATCAAACAATAGGAAAATAAGCAAACTAATAAACTTAAAAAGAAAAGTAGGAAATGAGATGTCATAGGAGCTGTGGACAGCTCAGATATATACCTTGGAAGCTACAATATCACTCACATACCCAAAGCTCTACACACAGAGAAACACCCAAAAGGGTTCACAACTCTGGTTGATTTTAAGGGTACACATAGTTTGAAGGTTGAAGCAGAGGTTCAACTGCCTGGCTGAGTGTTAAAGGGGTGCTCCAACATGCACACAGGGGTTCTTGGCAACAACTGAAAGACTTATTGACTTAAACATTCAGGTGTTTAAAAACATCTTTGTCCAATCATTAGCTGATCATAAGCAAACTAAGCAGAGACTGCAGTGACCACAGTGACAAAGGACACAGACTTTATAGAATTAGTTCAGAAAAATCACAATCAGCAAACAGCAGCAACAATAAACCCTGGAGAAGATGGAGAATATGATTTGCAGAGTTGTCATTTTATTCCTTAAAATGTTCAAAATAATGTGGTATATGGAAAAAAAGAAGAAAACATGGCCATATACAAAAAATAAAGCAATCGATAGAAACTGTTTCCGAGGAAGCACACATGTAGGTTTTACTAGACAAAGATTTTAAATCAGCTATTATAAGGATAGTCAAATCGCTAAAGGGAACCATGTATACAAAATTAAAGAGACTTTGTACAATAAAGTTTATGAATAAAGAGATAAGAATTACAAAGAAGAGTTAAGTTGAAATTGTGAAGTTGAAAAATATAACTAAAATGAGAAATTCAATAGAAAGGCTCCAGAACAGATTTGAGCAGGTAAAAAGAAAGGATTACCAAACTTGAAGATAATCAATCTAGATTATCCAGTCTGAGGATAAGAAAGAAAAACAGGCTGAAGAAAAATGAGCAGAGACTCAGAGACCCTAGGACACTATCAACCACACCAACATATACAAAAATAGAATTCCAGGGGAAAAGTAATAGAAAAGGGACTAGGGAATACTTAAAGAAATAATATAGAACTTTCAAATTTAATGAAAAACATTAATAAACACATTGAAGAAACTCAACAAACTTCATGCAGCATAAACTCAAAGAGACTGACCTGTAGGTACATCACAGTCAAACTGCCAAAATCAAAACATGAAAGAATCTTGAAAGCAGCAAAAAAGAAGTAATGTATCATGTATAAGGATTCATTAAAAAAGATTTACAAAAACATAAAAAATAAAAAGACTTACAGCAGATTTTCTTTTTTATTAGAAAGCATATAGGGGAGGGTTGTGGAAAGTTGGCAGAGTAGGGAGCTTCAGGACTCAATCCTTCCACCAAAACAGCTATTAAGTAGGCAGGAATTGTCTAAAACAGCTATTTAAAAACTCCAAAGGCCAGAACAACACCCAGAGAGGAAGAGTAGGAAGAGGCCGATGAATTATGGTAATGAACATTAAATTGCTCTCTTCACATGGTGTCTGTGGACACCCACCACCCACTCTTTGGCAGGCTTCCATGGCGTCCAAGCCCTAGCTCTCTTGCTAATGACAGAAACAGACCTGGAAATCCTTTTCCCAGTAACAGGAGTGGGCATGGCTGATCACTGATTATGGCTTAGATTAGAAAATATGGATCACTAGGAGCCTGGTTCTGGGGGGAAATTGATGTTAAAAACCACCATGGAAAAAAGGTGGCAGCAGCCATTGTTTCTACTTGTTTGGACAGTGGTGGTTTTGTGGAGGCTTAAAGATGTTGTGCTTCCTCAGGGATGCCAAGGACAGTTAATTGAAGGGCTGTATATTCTGCGCAAGCAAGGAAAGCTCGGTTTGTAGAAGCATTGGAGAAGCCCTTGCTGCCCTTCTAGAGGCCCTCCCCAGGGCACTTGTGAGCCTGTCTGTGGCCCCTTTGTTAGTCCCTGCCTCTTTTTAGGTTGATAAAGGCTGACTTTGGAAAGTTTTGTCCGGTGTGCTCCTCCTCGCAGTATTTGCACTTCAGGTAAAAGCAGCTCGAGACAACCAAAGGAGTATCAAAATCTTTAGAGACAGAGATAAAGTCTTGCTGGCTTCAAACTGAAAGAAGAGAGAGGACCATCTCTTGGAAAACAGAGGAAGCAACTAAACTGTAAGCAGGAGAACTCCAAAACAACAAACACAATCCCAGGACAAGACAGGGCCCAGAAGATCAAACAAAATCCTGCACTGAACTTGCATTTGCCTTGGGCAGACCTTCAGATATAAGGGCTGAAGCTCAAGGAAATCTTCATCTTATCACCAGCTGGTTACAGAATCAAGAAACAGACATCTCAGGGAATAATTGTCAGAGTTAACATTTTAAAATATTGGAATATATAGTGTGCAAGAAAAGCATGTAAGACAAAAAAGAAACAGAAAATGATGGGTCACCCAAAGGAAGAGGATAAAAGTCAAGGAAACAAAAAGAGGATAAGAATGTGGACACACTGGATAAACCTTTAAAAAAATGATTTGAAAAATGCTCATGGATTCTTTTAGTCTCCAGTATCTTCAAGCAGTTAGAAGTAAAAACCTAAAATTGTGGAACTGTAACTCATACCAAACTCTGAAATCTGTTCTACAACTAATTGTTATGCTGTGCTTTGAAATTTATTGTTCTTTGTATATATGTTGGTTAAAAAAAGTAGATTGTGATAATAAAAAATATGTATTCCTTCTAGCCTCCTACATTCTGTAGTAGCTAGAAGGAAAATTCTGAGATGATGGTAGAGTAGCCCATGACAAACTCTGGTATTTGTCCTGTAAGTACTTGAAGAATACTTTGAAAACTACTGTTTTTTTCTTTCTTTGCTTTGTGTATGTGTTACATAATACAATAAAAAAAGAGTTTCAAAAATGTTCAAGTAAATGAAGGAAAATACAGAGAAAGAACTTCAGGATATCAGAAAAAGAATGAATGAGCAATGCGAGAGTCTAAGTAAAGAAAAATAATTTTTAAAATTGCTCCAAACAGAAATACTAGGGTTGAAGGCCATAATAACTGAAACAGAAAAATGTCCAGGAAGGATTCAAGAGCAAAGAAGAACGGGCTGATGCAAGAACCAGTGAAGTTGACAATAAGTTGCTTGTAATGAGTTAGGCTAAAGAACAGAAAGAAAAAAAGAAATATTAAAAACAAAAATATCCTGACACCCCTGGGACGCCATCAAGTGCACCAATATATACATTATGGGAGTCCCAGATGGGGAAGAAAGAAAGAGAGAGAGAGACAAAGACAGAGAAAGAGAATGAATGAAAGAAAGGGGCAGAAGGACTATTAAAAGAAGTAATGATGGAGAAATCCCAAAACTTAACAAAAGATGTGAATATGCACATCCAAGGAGGACAGAGAACACAAAACAGGATGAATATGAAGACAAACACACCCCATCATATACTGATCACCCTATAGAATGCAAAGAACAAGAAGGAGGTACTAAAAGCTGCCAGAGAAAAACAGTGATTATATAAAAGGGCCCAAACTAGATTGAATGTAGATTTCTCATCACAACCCATGGAGGACAGAAGGTAGTGGGTTGAAATACTTAAAGTGCTGAAAGAAAACAATTGCCAATCAAGAATTTTATATCTTATATCTTCCTTCAAAAATGAGAGAAAGATGTCAGATAAACAGCAGTTGATGAGTTCATCACCACTAGATCTACCCACAAGCAGTGCTAAGAGGAGTTCTTCAGACTGAAAGAAAAGGGCACTAGACAGTGATCCAAAGCTGAATAAAGAAATAAAGACCTGTGATAAAGGCAGCTATTTGGGTAATTATAAATGGCAGAATTATTGTAGAGTATTTGGTATTTAACTCCACTTCTTAATTCCTACAGGTTCTAAAATTCATTTGCACAAAAAGTAATGATAAATCTAGGTTTTTGGATTTTTGTACAAAGTTATAAGGGGTAATAAGTAAAAAATAATGGTAGCAGTAAGAGGAGTATATGAAAAATATATGTGCATGTAGTGAATTTAAGTTGGTGTCGAACCAAACATGATATATATATATGATGTTAAATTTTAACTCCATTGTAACCACAAGGAAAGCAGATGAAAATACATCCAGATAGAAAAGTAAGAGCACTCAATATGTACAAGGCAAAAAAAAATCAAATAAATATAAAAGTAGCCATTAACATAAGTGAAGGACAAAAAAGAAAAACTTATAAGACTTACAAAGGCTAAATAGTAATAGGTAGAAGAAAATCCTGTATTATCAGTGATGACTACAAAAGTAAATGGAATAAACTCTAGTAAAAGGCAGTGTTTGGAGGAATGGATTACATAGCCTGACCCAACTATATGCTGTCAGCAAGAAACTCACCTTAAATTCTTAGATGAAAGTATGTTGAGAATAAAAGAATGAGGGAAAAAAATACCATGCAAGTACTAATCAAGAAAAGGCTGGATGGCTATACTTAGTATCAGATGAAATAGACATAAGGTCAAAAAGAGTTACAAAAGGAAAAGATGGTCATTTATACTGAAAGGGCATGTCAACATTAAGATGTAAAAATTATAAAAACACACACACTTAACAGCAGTGTCCCCAAAATATATATAGCAAATGATGACAGATTTGAAGGGAGAAATTGATGATTCTACCTTAAAAATAGAAGACTTTAATACACCACTCTCAATAATGGATAGAGCATCTTGTCAGAAGATCAGCAAGTAAGTGAAACACTGGAATGATATTTTAAAGCAACTAGTCTTAACAGACATGTATAAAACATGTATAAAACACATCACCTGTTCTAGTTTGCTAGCTGCTGGAATGCGATATACCAGGAATGGGATGGCTTTTTAAAAGGGGTATTTAATAAGTTGATAGTTTACAGTTTTAAGGCCAAAAAAAGTCCCAATTAAAAAGGTCTATAGAAATGTCCAATCAAAGGCATCCAGAGAAAAATACCTTGGTTTAAGACGGCTGATAACATTCAGTTTCCCTCTCAAGTGAGAAGGCACATGGTGAACACGGTTAGGGTTTCTCTCTCATCTGCAAGGGCACATGGAGAACAAGGCATCATCTGCTAGCTGCTTCTCCTGGCTTCCTGTTTCATGAAGCTCCCCGGGAGGCATTTTCCCTCTTCATTTCCAAAGTTTGCTGCCTGGTAGACTCTGCTTCTCATGGCTATATCATTCTCTGCTCTCTCAAAGATCTCTCTCATTCTCCAAAATGTTTACTCTTTTATAGGACTTCAAAAACTAATGAAGACCCACTCAAATGGGTAAAGACACACCTCTACCTAATCCCAGCTTAACAATCACATCTCCAGGAAGATGATCTAATTACAGTTTCAAATATACAGTACTGAATAAGGATTAGAAGAAACAGCTGCCTTTACAAAATGGCATTAGGATTAAAACATGGCTTTTCTAGGGGGCATACATCACTTCAAACCAGCACATCACCTAACAAAAACAGAACACATTATTTTCAAGTGCACATAGATCATTCTCCAGGAAGGACCACATTTTGGGTCACAAAATGGGTCTCAATAAATTAAAAAAATATTGAAATTATACAATATATATTCTCAAAATATATAATTCAAAATGAAATGAGTTAGAAATCAATACCAGAGGGAGAATTGGAAAATTCACAAATATGTGCAAATTAGGCACATACCCTTAAACAACCAGTGGGTTAAAGAGGAAATCACAAGCAAAATTAAGAAATATTTTGTAGTCCATGAAAATTAAAATACTACATATCAAAACTTTGGGATAAGGTGGATCACAGTGGCTCAGCAGGCAGAGTTTTCGTCTGCCATGCCAGAGACCTGGGGTTTGCTTTCCCGGTGCCTGGCCATGCCAAAAAAAAAAAAAAAAAAACTTATGGGATAAAGTGAAGGCAGTGCTGTGAGGGAAATTTATAATGCTAAGAGGTTATATTAAGAAGAGAAGAAAGACTTCAAAATCAGAGACCTAACCTCAAAACTGTAAGAACTAGAAAAAGAAGACCAAAGTAAACCCAAAGCAAGTAGAAGGAAGGAAATAAACTGTTAGACTAATTTGTCTCTTAATATATAATTTTTCTTGATTCAATGTTGTACTTTTTTTCTTTGCAGGAATTTGTCCATTTTATCTTTGTTTTCTAATTTGGTGGTGCACAGTTGATCAGAGTATACTCATATTACTTTTTATTTTAGGGTGGTGGTTAGTAATAATGTTCACCCTTTCATTTCTTATTTTAGGATATTTTCCTTCTACTTTTTAAATTCTCAGTTCCAGCTAAAGGATTATTGATTTTACCGGTATTTTCAAGAAACCAACTTGTTGGCTTCTTTTATTCTCTTAGTGCTTTTTGAGACTCTGTTTCATTTCTCTCAGCTCTTACCCTTGTTACTGCCTTCCTTTTGTTTGCTTTTGGTTTAGTTTGCTCTTCTCTTTCTAGCTACTAGAGTTCTGAAGTTAGGTCTGTGATTTCAGATCCTTCTTTTTTTTCTTTTTTTAATATAAGCAATTACAGCTATAACAACTTCCTAGAAATGCTTTTGGTGAATCCCAAAAGTTTTGGTATGTTGTGTTTCTGCCTGAAAATATATTCTAATTATTCTAGTGATTTCTTCTTTGACCCATTGCTTATTTGAGTACTTTTTAAAATTTCCACAATTTGTGAACTTTCTGACTCTCCCTCAGTTATTGATTTCTAGCTTCCGCCCAATGTGGAAAGAGAAGATACATGAAGTGATTCAATATTTTAAAATTTGGGGGACTTGTTTTGTGATCTAATATATGGTCCATCCTGGAGAATAACTAATGTGCTTAATATGTTATGGCATATATCCAGGCATTACATTAAGCTGTACTGGATTAAAGGTCTTCATTTTTATTCTGGGTTCCCTGTGTTTTGATTGTTTAAATGCGCTACCTAGACAGGTTGAATTAGATTATGTGCCACCAAAAATTTAGGCACTGGACTAAATAAATCTTTCTTCCTTTGGTCTCAAAGAGTAGGTGAGGTTCTAAAGTATAGACAATGCCTTGGTTACCCCTTGTGCTAAATTACCTTAATCCCGACCCGATTGCCTGTATTCTCATCTCTGAATACCAAGTTATGCATATATAAAACAGCCTCTAAAAATCCAGAAATAATTGCCACTCTGGACAAAGTATGACTGCTACAAGAGC
Source organism: Myrmecophaga tridactyla (assembly GCA_004026745.1). Lineage (NCBI taxonomy): Eukaryota > Metazoa > Chordata > Mammalia > Pilosa > Myrmecophagidae > Myrmecophaga > Myrmecophaga tridactyla. The sequence goes on along the minus strand of PVIY010031050.1, from coordinate 8,181 downwards.
TTACAATATATGCACGTTTTCTTATAAGCAATCTCTAAAGAAGACCAAACAATAATTGCTCTTTTGTTTCGGGCTAATTTTCCCCACCAAATGTCCCACACATTCATTCACAATGTTGCGTATCTCACATCTTTGTTTCTTTTTGTAGCAGCACAATATTCAATCATATGTATATACCAGCATTCACCGATCTACTTCTCAGTCAGTGCATCCTTCAGCCACCTGCACTTATCAGGCATCATGTATAATGTCCAAAGCCCACAGTCTATCAACACTCTCAATTCTAGATAATTTCATTGCTCCCAAGGGAAAGATAACCAATAAACACACCCTCACCAAATAAGAAATCTAAATCTCCCCTTAAATCTTGTCCCTCCACCCCATTATTTATCCCTGATGCTGCTGTGGTACTATTAATGTTTTCCTGTTAAACATAGCACATAGCATACAATAATAATTTTCACCCTATACCCTGAACTTAAACACTGTACAAGAATCAAACCTTTGAAGTAGTTCATACAAGAACGTATTTATATTTGTAGCGTTAAGCAGTGGGACCCATGGGTCTATACAAACCCTTCAATCATGTTCATCTTCAATATGGTTATATTACTTATAGACCCACTTCTACTTAATCCCTTATCTTTGAGTTCGACCTCATTAACTAACAGTTCACCCATCTCTAGCTTCTATGTATCTCTAAATCCCCTATATTTTGTATTATAAAGCCTCTGATTTTACTTTTACCATGCTCACAAAAGTGGAGTCATACAGTATCTATCCTCTTATGTCTGGCTTATTACACTCAGCAATATGTCTGCAAGCTTTATCTATCTTGGCATGTGCTTTAGGATGTCATTTCGTGTTACTGATGCATAATATTCCATCATAGGTACATACCACATTTTGTTAAGCCACTCATCTATTGACGTGGACTTGGATTGCTTCCACATTTTGGTGATTGTGAGTAATCTCCTATGAACATCAGTGTGCAAATGTCGGTTTGTTTGTGTTATTGCTTTCAGCTCTTCTGGATATATACCGAATAGTGGTATTGCCAGGTCATCGAGCAACTCGATACTTAGTTTCCTAAGGAACTGCCAAACTGTATTCCATAGCAGCTGTACCATCATACATCCCCAGCAATAGTGGATAAGTGTGCCAATTTCTCCACATCCTCTCCAACATTTGTACTTTCCTGTGTGTTTAATAACTGCCATTCTTATAGGTGTGAGGTGGTATCTCGTTATAGTCTTGATCTGCATTTCCTTTAGAGCTAATGAAAATGAGCATCTCTTCATGTGCTTTCGAACCATCTGTATTTGCTCTTCAGAAAAAAAAATGTCTGTTCATATTTTAGCCCATATTAGAATTGGGTTGTTTGTTCTTTTGTTGTTGAGTTGTATGATTTATGTACACAGGATATCAAACATTTGTCTGATGTGTATTTTCCAAATATTTTCTCCCATTGAGTTGGCTGCCTCTTCACCTTTTTGACAAAGTCTTTTGAGATGCAAAAGCATTTGATTTTGAGAAGCTTCCTTTTATCTATTTTTTTCTTTTGTAGCTTGTGTTTTGGGTTTAAAGTTTAGGAAGCTACCTCCTATTATTAGGTCTTGAAGATGTTCCCTTACATTTTCTTCTAGAAACTTTATGTTGCTAGTCCTTACATTTAAGTGTTTTTTCCACTTTGAGTTAATTGTTGTGTAGGGTATGAAGTAAGGATCCTTTTTCATTCTTTTGGCTATTCATATCCAGTTTTCCCATGCCCATTTATTGAAAAGACTATTTTGTCCCAGTTCAATGGACTTGGGGGCTTGTCAAAAATCAGTTGACCATAGATTTAGTGGTGTATTTCTGCACTCTCAATTCGATTCTATTGGTCAATACTTCTAAAATTGTGCCTGCACCATGCTGTTTTGAACACTCTGGCTTTATAATAGGTTTTAAAATCAGAAATTGTTAACTCTCCACTTCATTCTTCTTTTTTAGGATGGTTTTAGCTACTCAGCGTTTCTTTCCCTTCCAGATGAATTTGGCAACTAGCTTTTCCAAGCCTTCAGAGTAGGTTGTTGGTATTTTGATTGGTACTGAATTGATTTTGTAGATCAGTTTGGGTAGAATTGACACTTGAACTATATTTAACCTAACTATCCATGATCAGGGATTGCCCTTACAACTATTTAGATCTTCTTTGATTTCTTTTAGCAATATTATGTAGTTTTCTATGTACAAGTCCTTTATATCCCCAGTTAAGTTCATTTTAGATATTTAATTCTTTTTGTTGCTATTTTGAATGGAATTTTTTTCCTTAACTGACTCCTCAGTTAGGTCATTTCTTGTATATTGAAACATTACTGATTTTTGCACAGTAGTATTAAATCCCACCACCTTGCTGAATTTGCTTATTAGCTGAAGTAATTTTTTTTTGTAGATTTCCCAGGATTTTCCAAGTATGGTATCATGTCATCTGCAAATAATGAAAGTTTTACTTCTTCCTTTCCAATTTGGATGCTTTTTATTTCTTTGTCCTCCCTGATTGCTCTAGCTAGAGCTTCTAGTACAATGGTGAATAATAGCAGAGACAGAGGCTATCCTTGCCTCATTCCCAGTTTTAAGGGGGAAGCTTTCCATCCCTCTCCATTGAGTACAATGCTGACTATGGGTTTTTTATATATGTTCTTTATCTTATGGAGGAAGTTATCATTGATTCCTACGTTTTGAATTGTTTTTCTCAGAAAAGGCTGTGGAATTTTGTTGAATGCTTTTTCAGCATCAATCGAGATGATATTGCAATTTTTCCCTTTCAATCCGTTAATGTGCTGTATTAAATTAGTTGATTTTCTTGTGCTGAGCCATGCTTGCACTCCTGGTATAAACCCCAGTTGAATTCTTTTAATCTGTTATTGGATTCAATTGGCTAGTATTTTGTTGATAATTCTTGCATCTATATTCATTAGGGAGATTGGCCTATAGTTTTCCTTTCTTGTAGCGTGTTTACCTGGTTTTGGTATTAAAGTGATGTTAGCGTCATAAAAAATAAAGTTAGTGCCCTGCTTTCCTCAATTTTTTGGAAACCTTTGAAACAGGACTGGTGTTAGTTCTTTTTGGAATGTTTGATGAAATTCCCCTGTGAAGCCATTTGGCCCTGGGCTTTACTTTGTAGGAAGATTTTTGATGAATGATTGAATCTCTTTACTTGTGATTGGTTTGTTGAGATCTTCTATTTCTTCCTGAGTCAGTGTAGCTTGTTTGTATTTGTCCAGGAATTTGTCCATGTCATTTAAGTTGTCTATAGTATATTGTTGCTCATAGTAGCATCTTATGATTTCTTTTATTTCTTCAGGGTCTGTGGAAATGACCCCCTTTTCATTTCTAATTTTGTTTATTTGCAGACTCTCTCTCTTTTTTTTTCTTTGTCAGCCTTGCTAGTGGCATATTGATTTTATTGATTTTCTCATAGAACCAATTTTCATTTTTATTGATTTTTTCTACTGTTCTTTTGTTCTTCCATTCATAAATCTCTGCTTTAATCTTTATTATTTCTCTTCTTCTATTTGCTTTGAGGTTAGTTCATTGTTCTTTCTCAAGTTCCTCCAGGTGAGGAGTTAAGTCCTCCATTTTTCTCTTTTTTGTTTTTTAATATAGGCATTTAGGGCAATAAATTTTCCTCTCAGCACAGCCTTTGCTGCATCCCATAAGTTCTGAAACGTTGTATTCTCATTTTCATTTGTCTCCAGATAGCAACTGACTTCTCTAGATATTTATTCTTTTACCCACTGACTGCTTAAGAGTGTGTTATTTCATCTATATATATTTGCAAAAGTTCTCATTCTTTGGTAGTTATTCAGAAAAGGTGCTTTGGATAATTTTGATGCTTTTAAATTTATAAAGATTGTTTTGTGCCCCAACACCTGATCCTGGAGAATGTTCCATAAGCACTAGAGAAGAATGTATATCTTGGTGTTTGGGGGTATAATGACCTATATATGTCTACTAGGTCTAATTCATTTATCAAGTTGTTTAACTTCTCTATTTCCTTGTTGATCTTTTGTCTGGTTGTTCAGTCTATAGAGGAGAGTTGTGTGTTGAAGTCTCTACTATTATGGTTGAAACATCTGTTGCTCCCTTCAGCTTTGCCAATGTTTGTCTCATTTACTTTGGAGCTCCTTGGTTGGGAGCATAAAGATTTATGACTGTTATTTCTTCTTGATGAATTGTCCCTTTTTAAATATATAATATCCTTCTTTGTCTCTTATGATGTCTTTACATTTAAAGTCTATTTTGTCTGATATTGGTGTAGCTACTCCTGTTTTCAAAGGATAAAGAAATATTATCCTCAGGGAATAATTTTAAGCAGGATGCATAAGCATTTGTGAATTAAGACAATCCAGATGTTCCATGTAATGGGCACTGACAGGATATGCATGGATACTGCAGATAGAAATCAGTAGATAAGATAACAAATTGTATTAGCTAAGGTTCTCTGGAGAAACAGAATCAGCAGGAGATATCTGTAAATATAAAATTTATAAAAATGTCTCAAGTAACCATGGGAATGTCCACTTTGTCTTTGGTGACTAAGTGCTACCACCTGGCTTCTGCCAACTTGGAATCCAATCATCTCCATTGTGTTTAAGGATTCCAGCTCAGTGACAGCAGTTCCCACAGTAATATCTGACCTACAGAGAAGGGCAAATACAGAGTACTTCACAGATGATCGCGTTAGTCTCACAAATTTATTTCTCAATGTTCTGGTAAAAAGTGCATCCTCCAGACATTCCTGGGGTGTATAAGTAGGCTCTCCACGATAAATCCATTCTAACATTCCAATCTCTCTAAGCTATTGGATCCCCTCATGTACATTATACCAGGGCAGTTCTGGCATTTCAACCTCAGATAATATTGGCTGCCTTTGGATCCATGTTTTAGCCAATCCAACCAAACTGTTAATGACTTTTCTAACCCCTTGAGTTATAACATTAAATGCAGAATCTCTGCTTAGTGGGCCTATATCAATAAATTCCACCTGAACTAGCTTTATATTCCCCCCACCATTATCCCACGCCCCTAAAATCCATTGTCACACATATTCCCTTGAATTTTACCTATAGATTAGAGAACTCATGCAGTTCTTTTGGAGTATAGCATAACTTCTCATGGGTGACACTTTGTACTTCACCTTTTGGGGCCTATTGGGACTTTAGCCTAGTTATAGGTCTGGAAGAAATGAGGGGTGGTGGGGGTGAGTTATGAAATTTATTAGAAGTATCTTCCAAGCCAATTGCTTCAGGGCATTTGTTTGCAGTTTCATTTCTAGTGAAACAGATTAAGCACTCCAGTGTTAATTCCTTCAGGTGGAGGTTGGGTGGCCAACTCCTCAGGGAAGGCTGGAGGTGGGGCAGCTATATCCGCAAAGCAGATTGTTACAGGGTTGTCTAGAAAAGACTCAGCATGATCTAGGGTTTCTACCTCTCCACAGCCATCATTATCAATCCATATGTCACCATCCCATTTTTCAGGGTCCCACTCTTTTCAATCAATGTCTCACTTTAACAGCAGACATCATACAAGGTTGAGATTTCAGTTTACATTGCAAAGTAGCTACCCTAACAATGAGACTCTGAGTCTGATTTTCAGAGATCTCAAAGTGGCAGCTACAGGAAACAAGATTTTCCTTCAAGGCACTCATAGAAACTTTTACATGCCATACATGCTTAAGTTTCTCATTTAAAGCCTTTAGCTCATCCTTTTCCCTCATTAATGTATACAGCATATCTCCCATCTCTATACCTCCTAATTCCACAAAACTCTGTAAAGGTGTCAAAAACATTACCCCCCCAGTACCTGGCTTTGTGTAAGCAAAGTATTAGCAGTATGCAGTGGTGATATTTTAACGCTCTCTTTTGCAGCTCACCCCATGGATTGGCAGGGTCATTCTGATTATGGGAAACAGAGTCTTTAGTGCCTTTGAATCCAGTTAGAGTAAGAAAAACAATCATAAAAACCCATTTTTAAGATTCTGTTTCTTAAGAAACACTCCCAATACCAAGCTTTATTAGCTAGGTTATCTAGAAGAAAAGAATCAGCAAGAGAATCTGTAAATATAAAAATTATAAAAGTGTTTCATACAAGGGTCCAAGGTCTGTAGGGCAGGCCACAAGCTGGCAACTCTGATGAAGGTCCTCAGTGCACTCTCAGGAGAGGCTGGCTGTCTGAAGCAAGAAGAGTGATTGTCTCTTCTTAGTCTTCCTTAAAAGCCTTCTGGTGTTTAGATTAAGCATCCCCAATGCAGAAGATGTTCCCCTTAGCTGACTGCAAATGCAATCAACTGAGAATGTAGCTGAGATGATCATGATTTAAGTCTATGAAATGTCCTCATAGCAACAGACAAGCCAGTGCTTGCCTGACCAGACAACTGGGCACCGCCCCTTGGCCAAGTTGACACATCTATCTGGCCATGACACAAGTAATTTAACATAATTCATTTGACTTGTAATTGCAGTTGTTTTTGAGTCATTTGTGATAGAGCCATTAAAAATAAAACAGCAATTTAATTGATAATAAAAACATGAGGATTTAATTTGAATAGCATCTCTCAGTGCCTTATGAATTAAATGACCCTCGATATATCAGCACATCCTTTTGAATAATAAAGGTCATTTTTTTAGCCCAGACATAATATCTACTATACCACAATAAAGGTTAAAATAATGTATAATGAGACATTATCTGGTATTCATTCATATGCTTTAATAATTAATAATTATATCTAAATGTATTTATGGAATAAAATATTGATGCCTAAATCCAATAGTTTTATAGCCACTACTATCAGCTGTCCTTCAATATACCATTATTGATATTTCACAATGTTAGCTGATTTTCTTCAGCAAAGATATTTTTAGTACATTTCAATTTAAAAAAGCTCTTCAAAATTTATTTCAAATGAAATTGTTTTAAGGTATTATATACAATATTTTTTCAATAATTGTTTGTTTTTTTATACTTAAGTGTACTAAGATTATTATAAACTCTTTGGTTTTTGGAGATTATGCATGAATTATGGGTTTTATTATACATGTAAAGTACTCCATAGACAGTAAGCAGTTTTGAATTAGGCATACAGTTATATCAATCTATTATATAAAATGCAATGAGCATTTTAAGATGAATTATTTTAAATAGTTGACTTTCTGGGATATTTATTTCATTTATGTAAATAATGCCTAATTGCTTGAATTTATAAGCTGGGAAAATTTGGATTTTGTCGATGGTATTGTTCTTTTTTTAAGGTCTCTAAGTAAAAGATATTATGGGTTTCTATGAAATGGGTTAATGAATGGTTAGCGCTTAACGAAATTTTATAAATGGACTAGTATACACTCATACAGAAGTTTCATTTGAGAACAAAGGTCAAGAAAAAACTCTCCTTAGATTTGATATTAATTGTGCATAATATAAATTGGCAATTGTTTCTACAGGTAAGAGTCTTGACCTTTCTTACATTTGTAAACTCAATTTCATTATCAAGTGTAAAGTTAAGATAAATTTATAGATAGAATATTTTCTAAAATAATTGACTAGACATTTAATTATTGAACATTTTGTTGGGAAATATTTAGTACTACTTTTCACCTTTTTCTCTATATGATGGTTATATTAATATCTATCCTCTTGACTTGTCAATGGATTTTGGATGGAAATAATTTTTAAAACAGAGCGCATCATTTCAGATTATCAGTCACCAGCTTCTGAATTTTATGATTTGGCTTTCTAACAAAGATAATTCTAAGCCTCCATCCAGGCAATCAGGAACCAATAATTAGTCAGATATGATCAAATTGAAGAGACATATACCTAGATTTTATTCTAAAATGACCTCAACTTAATAAGATGTACTACTTTCATTATCTTCATGAATTTATTCCTAAATAGGCAATTGGAATGCTTTTGCTTCACTCTAGGGCTAGGATAAAATTGTGAAAATCATAATCATTTGTAGGATTTTTATTAAACAGATAAATAGCATGTTAATATTAGTTTATGTAAAATTATGAGACTACTTTTTTTGAGAAACTACATTTTAACTTTTAATTACTTTTCAATTCCTTTATATTAAGTGATAAATGTTTTGGTGAGATTGAATTTGGTATTGCTTCAAATATATTAGAAATAATT
>PVIY010031049.1:0-30354 GCA_004026745.1 Myrmecophaga tridactyla | reverse complement strand
TTTCTCTCTCAGCCAGTTTGGCAAGTGAACTCATTGCCTCCCAAGGCATAACCCCCAAGGGTGTAAATCTCCCTGGCAACATGGGACAGGACTCTGGGAATAAGCCAGGACCCAGCATCATGGGATTAAGAAAGCCTTCTTGACCAAAAGGAGGAAGAGAGAAATGAAACAAAATACAGTTTCAGTGGCTGAGAGATCTTAAACAGAGTCAAGAGGTTATCCTGGAGGTTATTCTTATGCATTATATAGCTATCCCTTTTTAGCTTATGGTGTATTGGGGTGGCTAGAGGGAAGCATTAAAGCTGTTGAACTGTGTTTCAGTAGACTTATTCTTGAAGAAGATTGTATGGCTGTATAACCTTTACAACGTGACTGCATGATTGTGAAAACCTTGTGTCTGATGCTCCTTTTATCCAGGGTATGGACAGATACGTTAAAAAAAGGATAAAAATAAATAATGGGGGGATGAGAGGTAAAATAAACGGGGTAGATGGAAATACTAGTGATCAATGAGAAGGAGGGGTAAAGGGTATGGACTACATGAGTTATTTCTTTTCCTTTTATTTCTTTTTCCAATATGATGCAAATGTTCTAAAAAATGATCATGGTGATGAATACACAACTATAGAAGATGACACTGTGAGCCAGCAGCCCTGATTCCTAGGGATGATTGTATAACTATATAGCTATTACAATGCGATTGTGTGATTGTGAAAACCTTGTGTCTGATGCTCCTTTTATCCAGGATATGAGCAGATGAGTTAAAAAAAAAAAAAGGATAGAAAAAAGTAATAGGGGGAAATTCAGGGTAAAAAATTGGGTAGATAGAAATATTGTTGGTCAATGAGAGGGAGGGGTAAGGGGTATGGAATAAATGAGTTCTTTTTTCCTTTGTATTTCTTTTTCTCGAGCAACACAAATATTCTAACAATGATCATGGTGATGAACACACGACTATTTGATTATATTGTGAGCCATTGACTGAATAATATGGTTGGACTGTACTCTGTGGATATTTCTCAATAAAAGATATATAAAACCTTTAAAAAAGATACAGATAGGCAAAATGGATTAAAAAGTATGATCCATCTATATGCTGCTTGTAAGAGACTCATCTGAGACCCAGGACACAAATAGATTAAAAGTAAAAGGATGGGGAAAAATATTCCATGCAAGCTGTAAACAAAAGAAAGCAGTGATAGCTATGCCAATATCAGACAAAATAGAATTTTAATGCAAAGATGTCATAAGAGACAAGGAAGGCCACTATATGTTAATATAAGGGACAATTCACCAAGAAGAAATAATCATAAATGTTTATGCCACCAATCAAGGAGCTCCAAAGTACTTGAGGCAACATTGGCAAAACTGAAGGGAGCAATAGATGTCTGAACACTGATAGTTGGAGACTTCAATACTCCACTCTTTTCCATAGATATAACAACGAAACAGAGGATCAATAAAGAAATAGGGAACTTAAGCGACATGATAAAAGAATTAGACCTAAAAGACATATATAGATCATTGCATCCCTAAACACCAGGATGTACGTTCTTCTCTAGTGCTGATGGAATCTCCTCCAGGATAGATCATATGCTGGGCCACAAAATAGATCTCAATAAATTTAAAGAGATTGAAATTATTTGAAGCACTTTCTCTGACCAATATCAAATGAAGCTGGAAATCAATAACCACAAAAAAAAAACTTTCACAAATATATGGAGGTTAAACAACACACTCTTAAACAACCAGTGGGTCAAAAAAGAAATTGCATGAGAAATCAGTAAATATCTGAAAACAAGAATGTTTAGGAATAAACTTTAGGAATTCAGTGAAGGTGGTGCTGAGAGGGAAATTTATAGCTCTAAATGCATATATTAAACAGGAAAAAGTAACTAAAACCAATGACCTAACTGAACAACTGAAGAGGTTAGATAGAGAAGGAACACAAACTAGTCCTAAAGCAAGTAGAAGAAAATAAACAACAAAGATTAAAGCAGAAATAAATGAACTGGAGAACTGAAAAACAATGGAGAGAATTTTATTGATTCTTATTGATCTCTTATTGATTTAATTTATTACCAAAAGTTGGTTCTTTGAGAAGATTTAAAAAATTGACAAACTCTTAGGTAGACTGACAAAGTTAAAAAGAGAGAAGATACAAGTAAACCAAACTAGAAACAAGAGGGGAATCATTACTATGGATCCTGAAGTAATTTAAAAAATCATAAGAGGATACTATGAACAACTGTATGTCAACTTAGACAACTTAGAGGAAATGGACAATTTCCTAGAAATACATGAACATCCCACACTGATTTGAGAAGAAAAAGAAGACATCAACAAGCCAATCACCAGTAAAAAAATTCAATCAGTCATCAAAAACCTTCCTACAAAGAAAAGACTAGGGCCAGATGACTTCACAGGGAAATTTTACCAAACATTCCAAAAAGAACAAACATCATTCCTGCTAAAACTCTTCCAAAAAATTGAAGAAAAAGGAATACTACGTAACTCATTTTATGAGGTTAACATGACTCTAATACCAAAACCAAAGATACCATGAGAAAGGAAAACTTCAAGCTGATCTTCCTAATGAATATAGATGCAAAAACTCTCAACAGAATACTTCCAAATTGAATCCAAAGGGTCATTAAAAGAATTATACACCGTGAGCAAGTGGAGTTCATTCCAGATATGCAAAAGTGATTCAACATAAGAAAATCAATCAATATAATATAACATATTAAAAAATTGAAAGGAAAATATCACATGATCATCTCGATCGATGCTGGAAAAGCATTTGACAAAATTCAGCATCCTTTTTTGTTGTAAACATTTCTAAACATAATGATCAAATGCTACTTCCTCATTATGGTAAAGGGCATATATGAGAAACTCACAGACAGCATCACATTCAATGGCGAGAGACTATAAGCATTCCCCCTAAGATTGGGAATGATACAAGGATGCCGACTGTCACCACTATTCTTCAACATTGTGCTATAAGTTCTAGCTAAAGCAAGTAGGCAAGAAAAAAAAGGCATCCAAATTGGAAGGAAAGTTGTAAAACTCTCATTATTTGCAAATGGCATGATCCTGTATCTGGAAAATCCTGAGAAATCCACAATAAAACTACTTGAACTAATAAACAAATTCAGCAAAATGGTGGAATATAAGATTAATGTATAAAAATCAGGAATATTTATATACACTGGTAATGACCTTAGGAGAGAATTAAGAAAAAATTCCATTCACAATAGTGACTGTGCCAGTTTGAATCTGTTGTGTACCCTAGAAAAGCCATGGTCTTTAATCCTGATACAATATTTTTGGGTGGGATCTTTTTTATTAAGTTGTTTCCATGGAAATGTGACACACCCAATTGTGGATGGGACCTTTTGATTAGGTAGTTTCCTTGGAGATGTATCTCCACCCATTCAAGGTGGGTCCCTTACTGGGGTCCTTTAAGAGGATCTGTTTTGAAAAAAGTTTCAGAGCTGACATAGAGATGTTTAGAGATGCAGAAAGTTTCCCCCCAGGGGAAACTGTTTGAAACAAAAAGCCAGCAAACACCACTCACATGCTTTCACAGATTGGCAATTCCTTAATTCAAAGTATCTTTCTCCGGATGCCTTAGTTTGGACATTTTTATGGCCTTAGAACTGTAAACTTGTAACTTAATAAATCCTCTCTATAAAAGTCAACCCATTTCTTGTATATTGCATGTCTGACAGCATCAACAAATTAAAACAGCAACTAAAAGGATCAGGTATCTAAGAATAAATTTAACTAAGGATGAAAAGGACCTCTACATAGAAAACTACAAAACTTTGCTAAAAGAAATCAAATAAGACCTAAAGAGGTGGAAAGATATTCTGTGTTCATGGATAGGAAGGCTAAATGTCATGAAGATGTCAATTCTACCAAAACTGATCTATAGATTCAATGCAATACCAATCAAAAACTCTAAAAACCTACTTTGCAGACTTGGAAAAGCCAGGCACCAAATTTATTTGGAAGGGAAAGAGGCCTCAAAATGTTAGAAACATCCTAAAAAAAAGAAGAACAAAGTGGAAGGACTTTAAACTTCCTGACTTTAAAACTTATTATAAAGCCACAATGGTCAAAACAGCATGGTATTGGCACAAAGATAGAGATATTAATCAGTGGAGTTGAATTGAGAATTCAGAGATAGAGACCCCCCAGATCTAAGGTCAATTGATTTTTCGACAAGGCCCCCAAATCCACTGAACTGGGACAGAATAGAATCTTCAATAAATGGTGCTGGGAGAACTGGATATCCATAGTTAAAGAATGAAAGAGGACCCCCACTTCACTCCCTGCACAAAAATCAACTCAAAGTGGATCAAAGACCTAAATATAAGAACAAATACCATAAAACTTCTAGAAGGAAATATAGTGAAACCTCTCCAGGACTTAGTAATAGCAGGTAGCTTCATAAACCTTACACCTAAAGTACAAGTAATGAAAGAAAAAAATAGATAAATGGGAACTCCTCAAAATCAGCTGCTTCTGTGCCTCAAAGGACTTTGTCCAAAAGTTGAAGAGGAAGCTAATCCAATGGGAGAAAATATTTGGAAACCATATATGTGATAAGGGTTTGATAGATGTATATATAAAGAAATCCTAAACTCAACAACAAAAGAACACATAACCCAATAATAAAATGGGCAAAAGATAGACATTTCTCCAAAGAGCATATACAAATGGTGTGCCAGTTTGAATCTGTGGTATACCCCAGAAAAGCCATGTCCTTTAATCCTTTTTTAGTATTGCTGTGTGGGATCTTATCGATTGTTTCCATGGAGATGTGACCCACCCAATTAAGGGTGATAACTTTTGATTAAATGGTTCTCATGGAGTTGTGTCTCCACCCATTCAAGGTGGGCTTGCTTCTAGAGCCCTTCAAGAGGGAACCATTTTGGAAAAAGTTTGAGAGCCATGAGAGCCCATGCAGCCAGAGACCTTTGGAGATGAAAAAGGAAAATACCTCCGGGGGAGCTTCATGAAATAAGAAGCCTGGAGTAAAAGCTAGCAGACTTTGCCATGTTCTCTATGCACCTTTTCAGCTGAGAAAGAAACCCTGTATGTCATCAGCCTTCTTGACCCAAGGTATCTTTCCCTGGATACCTTAAAGTGGACATTTCTATAGGCTTACTTTAATTTAGACATTTTCACAGGCTTAAAACTGTAAACTCCTTTTATCTAAGATATGGACAGGTAAGTAGAAAACTAAGGACAAAAATAAATAAATAATGGGAGGGATAAAGGCTAAAACAAAAAAATTGAGTAGATTGAAATACCCATGGTCAATGAGAGGGAGTAGTAAGGGGTATGGGATGTATGAGCTTTTCCTTCTTTCTTTTTGTTTCTTTTTCTGGATTGATGCAAATGTTCTAAAAATGATCATGGTGATGAATATACGCTATGTGATTATATTGTGAGCCATTGATTGTATACTTCCCATGGACTGTATGTGCGTGAAGTAGCTCAATAAAAATATTAAAAATAAATCACTGGTTGGGAACACCAATTTGCTATTATAAGAAAGCAGTGAAGATCCTTGACTTGCTCCTAATCATAACTGAAACTGCTCCTAAAATTTCAGCAGTGAGAATATTAGTGCTAGTTTTTGGATATACATTTTTCAGATTAAGAAAGTTTCTTTGTATTGTGAGCTTAAGACTTTCATCATAAACATTTACTGAATGTTTTTATGCCTCTGTTAGGATGACTATGATTTTTCTATATTAATATACTAATATGCTGAATTAAAAAAAATTTAAGGTGGGAAAAAAAGAGATAGAGGCAGAGGGAGATTTCACACAGACATAGGAGAAAAGGGGATGTGGAGACAGAGTCAGAGATTGGAGTGACGCAGCCACTAGGCAAGGAAGCCAGTAACCACCAGAAGCCTGCGGGGGCAAAGAAAGGATTCTCCGTGGGGCCTTTGGAGGGAGTCCAGCTGTGCTGACACCTTTATTTCACACTGGGAAATGGAAACTGGATTTCTACTCTTGAGGAATATGAAAGAATAAATTTTGATTGTTGTAAGCCACCCAGTTGGTGGTAATTTGTTACAACAGGATCAGGAGACCAGTGGGGACCTGTATGCCTATGCTTTCCTTGAATGTTGGAGGCACATCTTACAGCTAGGGAATCTGGAAACTTCCATCTGGATGCTAAGACTCAAGCTGCATGTAGTAACAGCTGTAAAGTGTTCTATATACCTTCAGTTATCCCTAATCTTCAGCAAAATGTTGGAATTTGCTCTCATTTGTTCTGGAGGAGTAAGAGAAGGCAATGTGCCCATGTCAGTTAAGTCCAGGGGGAGGTACCTGTTCCCAGAGATGCAAGAAGTGGTGTGTAGAAGAGCTGGCAATGGGCTGGGGGCAAAATCAGCTATCTGGGACCAGTCAGGTGCATGGAGTAGATCTATGGAACGTCCAATGAGCTTTCCAAAGAGCAGACCCAAGGGCAGGAGTGCACTGCTTGCCTGTTTCAAACAGTTTCTCCTGAGGCATTTTCTTTCTGCATCTCCAAACAGCTCTGTCTGTGTCAGCTCTGAAACTTTTTTCAAAATGGTTCCCTCTTAAAGGACTTCATGTTTGCTATGAGTTTTTGTATGTACTCTTTATCAAATTAATGAAGTTCTCTTTACCTAGTTTGCTAAGAATTTTTATCATGAGCATATTTGGGTTCTTGTCAAGTTTTTTTCATATATTGAGATGATTATAATTTTTCTCTGTTTTTTGTTAATATGGAAAATTCCATTTTTTTTTTTTTGACTGTTATACTACTTCTGCACTCCTGGAATAAACTTCAAGGGCTCAGGAGGTATTAACACTTTTATATATCACTGAATTTGATTTGCTAATATGTTGTTAATGATTTTTGCATGCAAGAGATGAACTTGTGTTGTCCTTATATTATTCTTTTCAGGTTTGGGTCCCAAGGTTATACTGACTTTGTTTCTATTCTCTGAAAGAATTTATGTCAGAATGGTGTCATTTATTCCTTAAATGATCATAAGAACTCACCAGTAAGGCAAAATGGGACTGAAGTTTTCTCATGGGTAAGTGCTTAACAATGGGTCCAATTGCTTTTGTAGTGAGAAAGGCTAATGAGGGGAAGGATGCAGACCTGGACCAGACTCTGGAAGACATTACACAGGGTTAGGCTGTTCCAGATACTCCTCCAGGAGTTCGAAAGGGCTTTGGAATATTCATAAACAACTCTGTGGTAGATTGAATTACATTCCCTAAGAAAGACAGGTTCTTAATCTTAATCTGCATTCCTGTGGGTAAGAACTCATTTGTGAAGTCCTAGTCCCTTGGAAGGGATGTTATTTTCAGTTAAGGTTTGGCTGTCTGAATCAGTGTGGGCCTTTATCTGTATTAGTGGAGCCCTTTACAAGCAGAAGAAATTCGGGTGTGGTTAGTAAGAGAAGGCCACACAGGAAGAAGCTGAGTCATTGGAAACCGGCAGAGCAGACACAAGGAGAGAGAAATCACCATGTAACCAAGGCAAAGATGCATGCCAAGGAGCCCCAAGGACCAGAATGCTACAGACTTTGGGGAGAAAGCATGGCCTTGCCAAAGCCTTGATTTTGGAATTCTAGCCTCCAAAACCGTGAGACAATAAGGTCCCATTGTTTAAACCACACTTTGTGTGGTATTTGTCAAGGCAGTCTGGCAAACTAAGACAAACTAAAATTGCCTACTTTTATGTCACATCAGCCCGATCAAAGTCAAATTGTTCAAATGTACATCTTTGCTAATTATCAGCTAATCTTTTTGCCTGAAAACATGTAAAATAAGACTCTCTGTTCCTAGTCTGTTGTTTTCTTCCCTCTCTTCTGGTTTGTAAATCCTGTTTCTACATTTGGGGACAATTTAGTGGCTTCCAACATCAGACTTTGAGTCAATTTGCATGTAGAAAACCAACTAAATATCTGTCCATTTTCTAGGGCTCCTGTAACAAAGCA
Organism: Myrmecophaga tridactyla; assembly: GCA_004026745.1. NCBI lineage: Eukaryota > Metazoa > Chordata > Mammalia > Pilosa > Myrmecophagidae > Myrmecophaga > Myrmecophaga tridactyla. The sequence continues at coordinate 22,343 of PVIY010031049.1, read as the reverse complement.
CCACAAACTGCATGGTTTAAAACAACCGAAATTTATTTTCTCAGTTCTGGAGGTTCCAAATCCAAAATCAAGATTTTGGCAGGGCCACACTTCCTCTGAAGCTCTGTAGAGTTCTGGGGGTGACTTGCTGGTACTCCATGGTGGCGTTTGGCTTGGGCATAACTCAATTTCTGCCCCTGTCACATGGCTAGCTTCTCTCTGTGTGTCTTTATGTCTGAATTTTCTCTTCTTACAAGGATGCCAGTTGTATTGGATTAAGGGCCCACTCAACTCCAGTATGATATTTTAACTTGCCTAATTCTATCTGTAATGACCCTATTCCCAAATAAGTTCATATTCTGAGATACTGAGGAGTAGGCCTTCAATACATCTTTTTTTGTGGGTGGGGGGGGAGAACACAATTCAACCTATAGCAAGGTCTATGATTTATTCTTATAAATTTTATTTCAGGGAGTTCTGCTAAGATACCAGCCACCTATGTTTGACAGTTGACGCTTTTTCTACAGTGAACCCCTTTAAAGTACCAACACAAAACCAAGGTCCCCTCCTGTCTGGTGCATGTTCAAATTCAAATTTTGTTACTTCCCTCAAACTCCCAATCCTGTGAGTCTGTCTAGAGGTCTGCTTATCTTCTCAGCCCCTCATCAGCCACTTTTAGAGTTGAGAAATGTCTTGAGAGAAAAAATGGCCCCAAATTCTGGGCTCAGCTTGTTGGACTTTCCAACTCTCCTAGATTCTGACCCTATAATTCTATATTATCTTGTTGTTCCCAATTTTGAATTGCCTTCAAAAAGATTGCCCAATATTTTGTCTGAATTTTTTAGTTGTTCTCCATAAGACATTGATTAGAACCACCTTGTCCACTATTTAGAAGTAGAATTCTAATAATGATCTGTTTTTATTCTCACTTTTCTAATGGTAAAATTTTTATTTGAATCCATTAAAATTTGTTTTTACACGTTAATATAGATATACTCAATACTGCCATTATTTAATGGCCAAGTAAGCCATTTTGTAGGCATTTAACTGTCATTCAATAAATCTGCAAATTGAGAATCTTTAACATCAATCACTTCATGTTCTTTGGATTTGAAGTCATTAAAATTTTTAGTGATTTTAAGTGCAATTAAATCATTCACTTAATTATGAAACAGCAGAGAGTGGAAGTTTGATCCATTTCTTTGCATGAAACAGAAAACATACTGTGCTAGCAGATTGAATTTTATTATTCTCATCATTTTGAAAACATTATCTAATGTGAAATTCAGATTCACTGACAATATTAGGGCTTTTCTATATATGAAACAAACTGACAGTTGCATCCCAGGGTTTTCAGAACAAAATCCTAATGTAAAATCTTTAATCATTCTTGACACATTCTTACTACACAGACTTAGGTAGCATTTCTGTGATATCTTATTTGTTTCAAGGTATTCATTTACCACTTTACATCATTCATTCTCCATGCCTTAGTCTGCCAGATGACAAATGCAACACAACAGGTTGTCTTAAACAGAAATTTATGTTTCCTGGTTTGGGGGGCTAGAAGTCCAACACCAGGGTATTGGCAGGGCTGGCTCTCTCCTTGTGTCTGGAGCACTCCAGCCATCCCCCATCTCCTGGTGATCTCTCTCTAGTTGGATCTGTTCTGCTGGTTTCTCCTGACTTCTGGCTTCATCTGACTTCTGATTTTGACTTCTGTGCCCAATTTTTCCTCTGCTTTAAGGACTTCAGCCTGATTCACCCTGTCCTCATCTCAACATGAGCTTTGAAGGTCCCATTCACAAACGAGTCCACACCTTCATTGATGACAGCATCTTCAAAGGTCCTATTGATGGGTTCACTCTTGCAGGACCATGGATAAAGACTTGAACAGCTCTTTCCCAGGGGGCTTGATTGGACAACCCCAGTGTTTATTGATTTATTTTTGAGAATTCTTTAGAGCAGCAAATAATGTTCTTTCAAACAAATTGCATTTTGTTTTATTAAATGAATACAGTTATAGTTTTTGTACGTGAAACCTTTTGGCCAAAATACATGCTTATAGCATAATTTGAAAATGGCAACTTTTTAATTTTCTTTGGTTCACAGGCCCTAGACAGGGTGTTGAGTCTGTGTTACTCTGACCCCAGAGTGTTGACAGTTTTCACAGTGGCCAGTAAAATGAATGATTCTACAATGGTATGAAGCATTTTGGTTTAACTATGAATTGTGTGATCCTATAATTAGCTTCTTAACCTCTATGTGATCCAGTTCTAATAATCTCATCACATAACATCATTTCTCAGTTTGCACTTGCAAATGCATAAACGAGTTCAAATCATTTCTGCTGTAACAACAGAAAGAGCTTGCATCATACCTGAACCTCTCTATAAGTATGACTCCTAGGCTTAAGAAGAGAAATTAAAAAATCCAAATTTGAAATAATCCTCATTATATTCCATAATTAGTGACTAAAACATTCTTTGGTGTTGGAGGGGGCATGTTGTAGGGGAAGCTTGCCATGTCTGTCAGGTGACTATGATGACATCCCAGCTTTAACCCCACGGTACCTACTCAACTGGGAAAATAAATGTCTTTGAAAATGAAATGCATTTAATATGAAGCATGTAATAAGACTCTAGGCAATTAGGGCTCCAGAAAACCTAATTTTGAAAAAAAAATTTGCCTTCTCAGCTGCAGTTTGAAAAATCTTCATACAAATTTCTTTGAAATTTCATTTTTTTAAAAAAAAATAAGCATGCAGAAACTTGGGATGATGGAAGTTTAAGTAAGGGGTGGTGGTGATGGTAGTACAAGAATGTGAATATAATTAATACCACTGAATTTTATATTTGAAAGTGTTAAAATGGGAAATTTTATGCTGTATATATTTTACCACAATAGGAATTTTTCAAAGCATGCATTAAGGAAATAGAAAGACTCTAGATACGAGGAGTCAAGAGTGTCAAGCACAGATTTGGGGACCCTTTTCCCCGACGATCTATGTCCTGAGAGCTCTCCTCCAGACAACCCCAGAGAGGAGAGGGGCAGGAGAGCTGGGACTTGTGAGACTGAATGTTTTGGCCTAAAGAAACGAGGCATGACCTCAAGGATGTTAAATCATTGCCTTAGACCAAGGGTAATTGTCGGCTGCTCAGTGGGTAACGGGGCGATCAGAGTACGGAGGAGCTACATTTTCTCACGCATCCGTATTGATACTGTAGCGCAAATAAATTTGTAATCACATTGCAATCCTAGCCTTTTCCAAAACTGACTCAGGTGTGGCACTTAAGTTTTTTTTTTACATAGAGTATTTTATTTTCTTATTTAACCCTTAAACCTCTCTATGATCCAGGTGCTTCTTTTTTTACCTGTTCTATGAAACAGTGGTTCTCAAATGCCCCGGGGAACATTTGGCAATGTCTGGAGACATTTTTGGTTGTCACATCTGGAGTGAAGTCCTCCTGGAATGTAGGATGCCAGGGAAGCTGCTAAACAGCCTGCAATGCATATGACAGCCCCACAACAAAGAATTATTTGGTCCAACCAAAAATAGTGTTGCGGTTGAGAAACTCTGTTTTCGAAGAAGAGACTAGGTACAGGAAGGTGAAATAATATGCCCAAGACCCCACAGCCAGCAAGTGGCTGAGCAGGGCCCTGCACCCAGTGGGCTGTGAATGGAGAGCCTTTCTCATCCACTCTGAAATACAGGCTCTTAGTGCATCCGGGTACGTAACACTTCCAAGATTTGACTGTTTCCATCAACCAAATACTCTTTAATTTTTGCCCCACTAACATTGCGCATAAAGAGCTTGACTTTTCTTTTCAATACAATTTTATTAAGCATTGGAATTGGGTTCATTTCTATTTTATTTTGGGCCTGGAAATGGGCTGCTTTTATAAGTAATTCACAGATTAGCTCTAATTAAGAGCAAGTGCATTGTGTTCTGAATGCTTTCAATCATGATGGGAGTGCCAATGTCATATCCTAAGTGTCTGTCATTGTTTCTTTTCACTTTTTTCTTTATCAGTTCTTTTCTTGACTAATTTTTATTTCAGAGATTTCTTTTTTTGCCAATGAATCGTGCTTTTAAGTGGCTTTAATAACCTGGGAAGGTATGGGTAATACTTCACAGGCAAGGTTTAGATCTAATTATAGATTTGACAAATTAGGGACAAGAGCAAATTAGAGACAGAGGTGTGCAGAATGTACACCAAGAGAAAGAAAATATGAGTTGCAACTGGTCAAATTAATGATACGCTGTATATCAGTTTGGAAATTCATTTTTACAAAAATTTTCATGATATGATTTATTCAACATGCAGTGTAGACAATTTATAAATCTGGAAAAAGATTTATCCTGAATTTCTTGTGACTTATTGCACTGGATTTATTGTCTCCTTAGCTTTGCATTTCTTACATCTCACACTTTATTACCCCATCTGATAGCCACTTAACTACCCCCCACCCCCACCCCACACCCCTAACAAAATGCCTCTGGCAGTTCTTCACATCACTCCCAAGGTTCACTTTCTAAAAATTAAATCTGATTATGCCATTATTCTGCTTAAAATTCTTCAGCCACTTCCTTTTCTTTCCAAAGCACCTACAGAAACATAGAAGACATTTCATGCCCTGGCATCTCTCCTCCCTGTAATTGCCCCTTTCCCCTACCATCTGCTCATGTTCTATCAAACTGAACTATTTACAGTTTCCTTCACAAGCCAATCTTTTCAGTGCCTCTTTGCATTTGTGTTTGAAAAGCCTCATTGCAATTTGTGTACCAGCTAAACTCACTTATCTTTCAAATAGTCCTGCTTCTGTGACGTTTTCCCACACACATATTGTATTCTTTCTGATATACAGTAGATGCTCAATGAATATTTTTGAAGTAAGAAATGAATAAGTAAATAAATATTGAATATATAAAAGTTACTCTAGAATCAAATTGAATCAATCACCATCAGAAGGACTTCTTAATCAACTTCATCTTTTTTTGTTAAAGCATTTTGTAAAGAGATTTAGCTCTATGTTCAGTTGTAACACATTTAAAATGTAACTGATATTAGCACTGTTAGGTAAACAATTTCTTATATTCATCTCTGTGCACTTTAAGAGAATATTTTGATAAGCAAATACAATTTAGAAGTGTATTCAAAATAAACTCAAATAACTTGACTTTAAGTGCTGTGTTATTTCATAGTTTCATTAGCCAGCAAGCATATTTTCAGAGTCCAATAACCTGGTGGTGAAGCACTACTAGAGCAACATGTTAAAACCCTACTTCTAAAAATGTCATTTATTATCTGTTGCTTTTCTCTTTGGAGCAATAAAATTTGGTTAAAATTGAGAATAATGATGAATGTACAACTCAGTGAAAATACTGTAAGACACTGAATGTTTATTTTGGGTATAATACATGCTTTGTAAATATTCTTAAAATCTGCAGGTTCGAAATAAATAGACAGAAAGATTCAGGTGCTAAGGGAATGCCTGGAGTGGACAATGATGATTAAATGTCCAGATATAAAAACATTTTTGTATGAGGGAGAAAAAGTAAATGTCAACATTACAAGGGGTTGAAAATGGATAGTATACAGGAAAAGGTACAATCAATGAAAGCTAAGGTCTATAGTCAACAGTAACATTGTAATATGTTTCTACTGACTGTAACAAGTATATTATGCCAAAACTAAATGTCAACAAGCCAGGTGGGGAGGAGGGATGGGGGTGGTGGTTGTATGAATTCTATGCGGAAGAAAAGGAAATGTCTTCAAATAGATTTTGGTGGTGAAGGCATGTCTATTTACTTAAGTTAGATGGTATGATGTGCAAATAGAATTGTTAAATGAGCAGAGAGAAACAGTGCTAGAGAAAATGTGGAGAAAGAGATGCACCTATAGCCACTTAACTACCCCCCACCCCCAGTAGGGAAACTGAGAGGTGCAGCCCCTTGGAGGGCAGTGTGGTGGTTCCACAGAAGGCTAGGGGTGGGGTTGCCATATGATTCTGCAGCCCCATTGCTCAGTATATACCTGGAGGAACTGAGTGTGGGGGCATGAATGGACATTTGCACACTGGAATTTATGGCAGCAGTGTTCCCAGTTCACAATGGATAGAGGTCACCTAAAGGTACAACAACTGAGGAATGGAAGGGGGAACTGCTGTGTTTACACACCATGGACTACTGAGTGGCTGCAAGAAGGAATGAAATTGTGAGACATACAATTAGGTGAATGACCCTTAAGAGCTGTGTGTTGAATGAAATGCCAGAAACAAAAAGACAAATATTATCATGCCTCAATTATATGGATTAACTATAATATACAAATTCAGAGAATTTAAATCAAGAGCATAAATTATCAGGTTGGAGCCCATTATAAATGTTCCTAGACTGTAAGCTCTTATAGCAGTCACATATATTTAGGAGTTGTAACTGATATTTCTAAATTTTGAGATACTAAGTTATTTGTGTATTACCTATATTTTAGGTAATAAAATATATTTATAGTTCCCTAAAATTTCAGGCATTTATGTGACACCTGAGATGCAGAGTTACAGCTCTGAAGCTATTATAGTCAGCATTACCTCATTCAGCAACTGTTTAAAAAGCTGAAAAAGTGATCAGACTTCCACCAGAGACATGAATGAAGCTGATCTGCACAGGACTAAGGTAAATCAGAATACAGGGTAGAGAACAATTTGGCCCATATTTTCAAACTTCAACCTCTGTGGGAGACCAAAAGAAGAGATGTTTATTTGGTGCAAAATGTATATTTGGGGTAGCACATTATCTAATTCAACCAGTATGGTCAGTTTACTTGAACATCGTAATTACATGGAAACTTGCATAGGGCTTGAGATCTTGTTGGTCTGTACAGGTTAATGTGATGTCACAATAAATCCTAAAGTAATTTGGGCAGAGAATAAAAATGTCCCCGTGGAAGACAGGGGAGAAAGAAGGAAATATTCAATTTCTCCATCTGGGAAATTCATGATATTCTTGCAAGCAGTGGGGACAACCAATTCAGTAAACTGAGCCTGCAATCTTGGGGCTCACCCCTATGAAGCTTATTCCAGCAAAGAAGAAGCTAAGCTTACTTACAACTGTGCCTAAGAGTCACCCCCCAAAGAACCTCTTTTGTTGCTCACATGTGGCCTCTCTCACTCTCTAAGCCAACTCTGCAGGTAAGTTCACTGACCTCCTCTCCTACATGGGACATGACTCCCAGGGGTGTAAATCTCCCTGGCATCATGGGACCTGACTCCTGGGGATGATCTGGGACCCAGCATCAAGGGCTTGAGAAAGCCTTCTTGACCAAAAGGGGGAAAGAGAGAAATGAGACAAAATTAAATCTCAGTGGCTGAGAGATTTCAAACAGAGCTGAGAGGTTATCCTGGAGGTTAATCTTATACATTTTGTACATATCCCTTTTTAGTTTATGGTGTATTGGAGTGACTACAGAGAAATAGCTGAAACTGTTGAATTGTGTTCCAGTAGCTTTGATTCTTGAAGAAGATCATATAAGGATATAGCTTTTACAATGTGACTGTGTGATTGTGAAAACTGTGTGTCTATGCTCCTTTCATCCAGGGTATGGGCAGATGAGTAAAAAAAAAAAAAAGATAAGGAAAAAAAATAAATAATGGGGGAGATCAAGGGTAAAAATTAGTCAGATTGAAATACTGTGGGCCAATGAGAGGGCAGGGTAAGGGGTATAAGATATATGAGTTCTTTTTTCTCCTTTTATTTCTTTTTTGGTGAGTGATGCAAATGTTCTAAAAATAATCATGATGAAGAATACACAACTATGTGATGATATTGTGAACCATTGATTGTGCAGTGTTCTTGGGCTGTATGTGTGTGGATATTTCTCAATAAAAACATTTTTTTAAAAAAAGAAGAAAATGTGGAGAGGGAGGTAGACCTATTCAGTGTTGGTAAGGTAGCAGAATGGTGCAGCCCCTCCGGAGGGTAATGTAGTGGGTCCACAGGAGATAAATATAGGGTTGCCATACGATTAGGAAATCCAATTACTGGGAATATACCTGGCAGAATTGAAAGCAGGGACTCAAATAGACATTTGCACCTTGATGTTTATGCTGACATTATTCCTGATACCCAGTAGATGGAGTGGCTGAAGGGTACATTGACTGAGAAACAGAACGGCAAACTGTGGTGTATGCATATGATGGAATATTATGCAGCTACAGAAAGGAACAAAGTTGTGAGGCATTCAGTGAGGTGACTAAAGCTTGAGGACATTATGTTGAGCAAAATAAGTGAGAAAAAAAAGGACAAATATTGAATGGCCTCTTTTAGAAAATACTTATAAGAAAATTGGGGTCTTGACTGTAAGCCCTTATAGGAGTTGCATCTATTCCTGAGCTATAAGTCTTATTTCTAAATTCTGAGATATTGCTTTATGTGTATAACCTGGTATTTCCTTGGAACTTGACACCTAAGACTCGGAGTTGGAGTTCGGCAGGTCTGTAAGTCTGCATTGCTCCAAACAGCAACTGTTAGAAAGAAGCCAAAAAAGAGATCAGGCTTCAGTTAGAGATAAGAATGAATCTGATCTGGTTAGGACTAAGTTAAATCAGAATACAGGGTAAAAGATGATATCTATATTTCAGAACTTCACGTACTATAGGAGACCAAAGGAAGAGAAGTTTATTTTGTCCAAAATCTGAATTTTCTATAGCACACAGTCCAACTTAACTTGTCTGGTCAGTTCATTTAAACAACCTAAAATTTGGAGCCTAGAATTGGAAATGAGACTTTGTAGTTCTGTACAGTTTATTGTAACACCCAGATGCATTCCAAAATATGTTGGGTGTGTTTTAGTTTGCTAAGGCTGCCAGAATGCAACATACTAGAAATGGATTGGCTTTTATAAAGGGAATTTATTAAGTTACAAGTTTATAGTTCTAAGGCCATAAAAATGTCCGAACAAAGGCATCCAGAAAGCTATCTTGACTCAAGAAAGGCTGAATGACATCTGGGATTCCTCTGTCCACTGGGAAAATCTGTGGCTGGCATCTGAGGTCCTTGCTCCTGGTTCATTGCATGTGCTTCTGATTCCAGTGGCTTCCTCTTTAAGTATCTGTGGGTCTCACCTAACCCAGGGCAAAACTCTGGGTTCTGGCTTGCTTAGCATCTCATGGGAAGGCACATGGTGATATCTGCTGAGCTCTTCATCTTCTGCATCTCCAAATATCTGTATCTGTGAAACAACTCCAAAATGTTTCCCCTTTTAAAGGATTCCAATAAATGAATCAAGACCCACCTTGAATGGATGGAATCATCTCCCATCTAAGCAAAAGGACACACCCATAATTGGGCATGCCACATCTCCGTGAAAGTAACCTTATCAAAAGGCCATACCCACAAATTGAGTGGGTCAGTGTTCATGGAAACAATCTAATCAAAGTTTCCACCCTAAACAATAGCTCTGGTCCCATAGATTGGATCAGGATTAAAAGAAAATAGCTTTACTGAGGTACCTAAGTTTCAAACTAACACAGGCTGATAATTAAAAAGTATTGGCAAAGTTCCTTAAGGGATTGGAGAAAAAAATGTGGAAGCATTAAACGTCCCCACCCAGAAAACCCCTCATACTCTCTCTAACATTAGGGACTTCCAAGTTAATAGGCCAAACCCTTGATCTAAAACTTGCTCTTATGAAATTTAGTTCTGTAATGGGGAAACGAAGCCTACCTATAATTATACCTATGAGTTACTTCCAGAGGACCTCTTTTGTTGTCAGTCATGGCCTCTCTTACTCTAAGCCCAACTTTTCAAGTAAAATCATTACCCTCCCCCCTATGTGGGACATGACTTCCAGGGGTATAAATCCCCCTGGCAACATGGGACATGACTCCCAGGGATGAGCCTAGCCCTGACATTGTGGGATTGACAATGCCTTCCTGACCAAAAGGGGGAAAATAAACCTAACAAAATAAGGTATTGTTAGGCACGAAGTCATTAAGAACTCCACACAAGACAGCGAGTCAAAGCTTGGCAGATTTACTGGGGAAGAGAAAGCAGGAAGAAACAGAAAGGAGCCACCAACACAAAGGTCTGCAGAAGTTAGAAAAATGGCTCCGTCCCTTTGTTCTGGGAGTCATGTCTTAAAGGGAAAGTGACACCAGAGGGGAGGGTGCCCACTAGGTGGTGTATTGTCCCTTGATTACATGGGGCTTGTTAACTTGGGGTATGGTGGATTGCTGAGGTATTCCCCTTTGATGTGCAGGTGCATGTATCAGGCAGGGTGAGACGAGACGCTGTCAGGGGAGGGTGTTATGGCAGTGCCATCTGGAGGATACAATACTAGCTAGTATGGCAATTGGTGCATATCTGGGTCCTTGAACCTGCCAAGGACGCTGAGGGAGCTCTGCATCAGGAGTTCCTTTTACTCTTAGAATTCTTTTTCTGAAATCCAACGGGTATCAGTGGCGACGACATATCAAATAGAATCAAGAGGCTATTCTGGAGGTCACTCTTACGCAAGCTCCAGCTAGATACTGCTAATTGCCATGGTATGCCAAGCTTCACCCAACAGTATTCCTGAAAACCCTAGAGAATATCCAGGGCTCTATCTGAGACTTTCCAAAAGTTCCGCTCACAATGTTTATTTTTCAGAAACTTAAACCTCCAGATTGTCCCTGTGCCAGATAAGCTCTGAAACCCAGAGTTACCAGTCTCTCTAAGAGCATCAACTAGTTGCATAGTTGAAGCAACTACCCCATAATGTCAACACCCCTTTTCAACATGAAGAAGTTAGAACACTCATTGCTCAAATATCCCTGGAGATTGGGAGAGGGAGCAGTTGTATCAGAGAAAATAGGATTTAACAAATGATTGTGATTACTGAATCACTATATTGGTATTTCTTGCTAGTCTCTAGTATATTGTTAGAGCTAGAAGGAAACACCAGAACTTGTGGAAATGTAACCCATATGATTCTTTGAAAATTTGCCCTATAACTACTTGTTAAACTGTACTTTGAAATTTATCACTTTTCTGTATATATGTTATATTTCAGAACAAAAATGTTAGACATTTTTTTTTAATTTTTAAATGACATTTACCAGCTGGAAAGAAACTAGTTTCCACTGAATGCCTTAATATTTTATGTGTACTTTTAAGAGGATTAAATTGAGCTTAGCTCTATTCTTATACTTTAAAAGAAAAAAAGCAATAATTCATTCTAGGTAATGTCCTCCTGGTCATTTTCTTTTTTCATATGAATAGTTACCCCATGAGAGTCTTACTATTTTTCATCATAAATTCCTGCCCTTAGAAATTCACATTTCAGTCATAAGTGCATCATATTTCAACCCCACTTTTGTTTTGTTTTTTTTTAACATGGGCAGGCACCAGGAATCGAACCCGGGTCCTCTGGCATGGCAGGCAAGCATTCTTGCCTGCTGAACCACCATGGCCTGCCCTCAACCCCAGTTTTGAAATCCCAATTCCCAGTGGAATGTTTGCAAATAATGTTTATCAGAGGAAAATGGCCAAGATAATTACTCCAGGATGAAGAGCACTAGCCTGAGGTATTATTTTGAAACAATAGAAAGTTCTATAGTGCCAGATGTTTAAACGGAGGTGGTCAGAAATCAGCGTAGACACTGAAAGGCAGGAGAAAATTCACCAAACTTCTGAGTAGAGCAAGTTGAGAATTATGGTGTGTCAGCAGCCACATCACTGTTATGAGAACTTCACAGATCCAGGGGTCGCTAGAATGAGTATATCTAAATTTAGTTCTAAAATCTACCATTGACTTGAGACTTTCGTTTGTAAAATGAGAAGAGATAGTTGTTGGTTTACCTAGTAGAGTCAAGGCACTGTTTGAACAAGCCCTTGGAAGTTCTTCTGATGAGAAGGGCCATACAAGTACAAAGTTGTTCCTTTTTTACCCAGAATGAATTCAGTTAAAACTACAAACGCAGCTGCCGGCTCAGGCTCCACTGAGAAGATGGGTAAACAACGTTAATAAAACAACACGGCCGCAAACTTACAAGGAGAGTCAATCTCTGGGGGGAACAAACAATGTACTTTACCTTGACACCAGATAATTTATATACAAGGATATTTTGGAGGGAAAATGTTGTGAAGATTGTCGTTTGGTATCTGAAAGAGGATTTTTGAAGTTTGCGTCAAAGATTGAACATCTTGTCTCAAAGGCAGCTTATGCAGAGGTTATTTGAAGTAATTTCAGAGTTTATTTCTGACAGGAATCCACTGGAGGGCAGTATATAGTAAGAGTTATGGCTAGTTGCCTGGAATATTGATTTGTTCCAGAATATCCAATTACAGCTTAATTTTTTTTAAATGACATGCAATTCCTCTGTCTGTTTTAAAGTTTAAAAATGTTTCCCACACTTAGTGCTTGGATAAGTCTGTGTATTTCCATTTGGTGTGAATAATGATGGGGCTGATTATATGTTGAAAGCATTTCTGTCTTACTGACAAATCGAAAAGTGTGAATTCAAGTTTCTGCGCACAGTTGAACGGTAATGCATTTCAATCTGGCCAGACTTTAATTTGCACTCTATTTACCTTAGGAAAGAAACCAGGTTTCCAGAGACAGTTGACATCAATTGAAGTTAGGTCACGCTGTCTCACGCCGTGACCCAGAACACTGAGTACTACGTTCTTGACCACCCCAGATGCCTGTGTACTCCTACCCTCTCAATGAAATTTATTTGATTTGATTTCTGTGCATTAATAACACATCTCTGAGCTACAGCTTGGAATTCAACTTGTTCATTTAAATGTGGAAAGAAATACTGCAGTTGATTTAAAACATTCATCTTTTGCATATAATGATTCTGTCCTTCTCAGTCATAGCTCCTTCCTCCATCCATCCATCTATGCATATGTCTATCCATCCATCCATCTAACCATTCATCTATTCAGTGTTTATTGAATTCCTATAATGTATGACACTGTACATATCCTGAAGTTAAAAGATGAATATGAAATTTCAGTTTGGAATTATGGAACAGGAAAGAAACTCTTCCCAGAATCTCAGAATTTGGGAACCCAACATGTCCCTTCAATAATAAAAATAGTAGATATTTACATGGCTGTCTGAACCAGGCAACTTTTATAAGTTCTTTATGAAACAACCTTATGAGGTAAGTTCCACCATCATCCTATCATCCCCCTCATCCTTCTCCTCATCCCCATTTATAGATGAGTAGGCTGAAAGCACAGAAAGGGGCACAATATGCCCATTAGTCATATGGTAGAGTCAAAGATAGAGACCAGTTGGGATCCCATGTACCAAGCAACTAATCAAACTATACTGCTGCTCAAGAGCAGGGTCTCCAAGTGAAGCAAAAATCTTGAAAAACATAATTTAAGGAGGGCCCTTGGCTTTTGTGAAAGACAGCCATACTAAACTATTTAGGAGAAGATATTAGCCTATTCCGATGGGGAGAATGAGCTTTAATGATGAGCATTTCTTGGAAGAGAGGGAGAATTTGGAGTTTTATAAAACAGGGGAGTCATTGAGGAAAGGAGGAGTTGGGTTATATCCCGGAATCTGAGAATGCAGGTGGTCCATTGTGTTTAGTTGGTTGGCCATTCCTAGGAATACAAAAGGGTAGGAGGATTTCTCAACTCTTTGGCTGCTTTCTGGGAACTCAGGGCTCAGATAAAGATCAATATTGCACTTCCCACTTCTGTTCAAGCTGAATGAATATCATTCCTCCCTGAAAAACTCAGAAGCAATAATAAACCTCCTGAGTGGGGCAAAGCAGAGTCTAAGAAAAAGTACCTTGAGGATTCTTGTTCCTCTTGTTCAAATCAGACCAGTTGAACCATCTGTCAAGTGGGGTGGTAAAGATAAGTTGTTTTAGAATCCTGGGGGTCAGGCATCTTAAAGGAATACTGCAAAAAATGAAACAAAGGCAACATTAATATAAAGGGTTGTATTAAAATAAAGAGCCAGGAATTGAATCCAGAGGGTAACCCATCCAGTGGATTCCAAAGATTGGTGGTAGAAACTTTCCATTATACAGCACTGCCCATTGAGTTTCATGAAGCTCTTGAGTGTGATGTTGATTCTTTTGGCAATGTCCACAGAGGTGTTAATTGCAAGCATGACTCGAGTCTTTTAGGGATTTAACTTCCCTAGTGGCCTAGACAGGGACTCTCCTTAGCATCAGGGAGAAATCAGCCCATGCATGGTCTGCTGCTGTGGTAAGTCCTTAGAGGTTTAAGTCCTAGGACTTCAACTTGCAGGGCTTCCTCAGATACTGCGGGATAGGGTCATCTGTGAGGCATCTTAGAGTCCCTGTAAGGATCTGGGCAGTCAGGTTTTAGTTCCTGGTGACACCCAGTCAGGCAAGAGAGAGAAAGCTTTGGAAACATTAGTTTGTAAGGTTGTAGTCAGATATTGAAGGAAGCTGGAATGACTGAAATTACTGCAAATTTGGCAGTAAATGTAAAGGATTTGTTTATCTGAACATGCTTTCCATTGCCCTCACTCTAGAAAGATAGTCTCACTGAGTTTATAATTCAAGGATGACAGTTATTTTCCTTTGGCACTTGGAAGATGGCATTCTACTACCTTCTGGCTCCTATTGTTGATGTGAAGTCAACTAATTATGATTCGTTTTAGGTAATTTATCTTTTCTTTTCAGCTGCTCTTAAGAACTTTCTCAGTTTCACTACCAAATGTGTGTGTGTAGATTTATATTTATTTATCTTGCTAAAATTTGTTAAGATGGCTGAATCTGAATTTTGTTATCATTTACTAGTTCTGGGAAAACCTCCATCCTTGCTTCTTTGACTATTGCCTCTCTAAAATTCTTTCTTTTTCTAAATTTGAGTCTTAATTTGATTAATGATACATCTTCTCACTAGGTCTTCAATTCCTATTAATCCACCTTTCACATTTTACATCTCTTTATTCTCTGCTTGCTCTGCATTCTGGGTCATTTTGTCCAGTTAGCTTCATGTTTACAAGTTTGCTATTTATGTTTTTCAGCTTGCTATTTAACCATTCCAGCCAGTCCTAAAATTTCAATTATTTTATCATTCATTTCTAGATGTTCTCTTTGGTTCTTTTATGAAACTCATATGTTTATTTTTATAGTCTCTTGATCCTGTTTAGTAGCATTTTTTTTTCTTTGAACATATTTAACAGAATCATTCTGATTTGTATATGTGAAAATTCTAGTGTCTTATGTCTTTACAGGTCTGATTCTGTTGTTGGTTGTTTTTTCTGACTCTTACTCATAGTGACTTATTTTCTTGTGCATTTTATTAATTTTTTTTAATTGTAAACTAATATTTGTTGGAAAAGTTTCTGAGAATTCTCTAAATCTCAGGGTGAGTGTGTGTTCCTTGAGGGAGTATTTATGTTGACTTCTACCAGTTCCAGGGGGCACTATGTAGACTTGCATGCAACTTAAACTACAATTACTGGTTTGCAGTTTTCAGGATCATGAAAAGACTGTAATTCAGGCCCTGATCTACATGAGGTCTGGTCGGGGGTCACGAATTCTCAGGAAAGACTTTTTTTTAGAACCTCTATCTAGAACCAAGGCCAAGATAGAAAACTCCCTTGCCTACTAGCTTCCATGGAAAGGTCATTTGTTCCCTAGTTTGCTTTGCTTCAGGGTCCTGACGCTAAGTGAGGTGGCCTTTGACTCAGCTCCTTTATGCCTGCTGAGGTGGGGGCCACTCCTGTGCACCCAGGAGATGGAGGGCCCACTTACTTCCCTCTTCTCAAGCTTCTGCTTGGCTCCCATTCTCCATGGGCTTTTTTTTTTTTTCCACCCTTTCCCTAAGGCTTAGTCAATCTTTTAAAATGGTTCTAAAACTATATTTTATTGAGGATTGGTAGAAGATACATTATCAGAGGGCACAAATCCCCTTCATGAAATAAAGATATTGCAACAGCAAATAAACAAAGGTAGCAGCACTTTTACAAGTTATCTTCAAATAGCATTCTTTGTTTGTTAGTATTTTTCCCCACTTACTAAATGTCTGCTAAACATTTTGCATAAATTATCTAATTTAACTCTTGTAACAACTCTACCAAGTAGGTATTATTATTGCCCCCATTTTACATCTGAGAAAAATAAAGCTTAAAACTCTGAAGTAATATATCCCCAATCATGTGAATAATAAGTATTACAGGTACATTTGAACCATGGTCTCTCTGACTATAAAATCCACATCCTTAACCATTCTTCTAGAAGGTAGAGTAAAAACGGATGGACTGGATTTGGAGAAATTTCTTATTAACTTCTAAAATGACTAAAACAATCTTCATAAAATTGTGATTGTTTTGATCCAGAAGGCTCTTACATACTGAATTTTTCATTTCGTGTTTGCAGATATAATGATACGACTTCGCAAATGAAAATTCTGAATACTTTATGGTTTTGTTTTTGTTTGTTTTCAACTCAATTTAAAGAAAAGACTTCACTAGAGTTTGGTAAGCTCCCATCAATCTTAAATATTTCCATATCTATTTTCTGGGTCTTTTTTAAATACTCACCCCTAAAGCATGTTAAGTGAAAGATGAATAGGTATGCACGAAAGACAAAGGGATGACAACTCAAACAGACTATCAGATGGCGTTAGAAACCCAGGTTTGAGATGCTCTCCTTAGCATAGTTTGAAAATATGGTTATATCAGTGACAAGTCTTTTTTCTTTGATGTGAATCCAGGTTAATATATGACACATTTCAGACCAAAAAAGGGCATTAAGGCAAGAGAATGTGAGTCAGTTTCCTGAGGAAGAAAATCATTCTTAATCTGAGCTTGAGAGTCCCCACAGCAGACTTTTTGTGTCTGCTCATTAATGAGAAATCTACAAAGCAGTAGAGGCCAGCTTCAAGAAGAAACGAGAAGATCATGAAATGAACAGTTAAAAATTTCATACAGTGATTTTTAAAATGAAGGGTCTCAGGAAATCTGAAACAGAGAACTGGCAAATAGTTCCCAGGAGAGCCTGTGGAGGAATTCTTTCTGTACAATGAATAGAGAGCAGTTTAACAATTAAATGAGTTCTGGTCATTATCAAATGTTAAGATTCCTATGCTTCCTGTGCATGCTAAGAAAAATAGGTTTCATTTTCTAGGATCTTTCAGTTTTCACAGCTAATACTGAAAAATGGAGGTGATTCTACATGAAACCCTTAAAGTTCAATACAAAGAGTAGAATACCATTACGAATGCTCTTTGAGAAGCATTCCTCCTTCTCCTTAACCTAATAAAGATGTTAAAAATGGAATATAGTTGCTACTGTTAAAAAATGACAATGTGCAGAAACAATAGAAAAGTAGGGAAAGCAGCCTGGTCTGTTCCTGCTGTCTGAAATGTGAGGCTGATTCAGCACAGGGGACTCTACTTCATATCTGAAATGATCAAGAATGGACAATGAATATCATCCTGAAAAGCAGAGTTTTCTGATGTTCTTAGTGAACAGACGCATAGGAAAGTGGTAGAGCTGGAAGACTGAATTCCAGATATCAACTTATGGCCCTATCAGTGCTTATCCCCCTTTATTTTCTAGGGTAGTAGAATTGAGTGGCAGTGATATTCATAGGGGGGAACTTACTGGGAGGCAAAATATTCCACTGGCAATCTCTGTGCTGATGAGGACAACCGACCCAGCACTTCTCTCACTACATTGGCTCTTCCTCCTTCAATTACGTGTGCCTCCAGACTGCAGACAGCAAACCACAGGTCCTATCCAGGATACAAACTCTTATGCACATTCACACCTGCTGTAAGCAGCTCAGTCTCACCCCACACCACCCGTGCAGAGGTCATAAGCTAGAAATGCTCTAATAAAGAATATTTCATAAGCTTGTCTGACCATGCATTCACAATGACCTCTTCTCCCTCCACAAATTTCACCGAAATGACTTCAAGAAAATCTAAAAGATAATTAATTCATGCTAGCCCTGATAGGAGAGAAAGATACAAGGAAAGATCAGAGATTTCAACCAGTTTCTTGAAAATAGAAAGCCAAAAGTAAATATTGCCAGATAAACACGGCAGGAGCTAAATTCCTAAAGAATCATCCAAAAAAAAAAGAGTCTTCAATGGAGGTTGAAACTGGTCACATAACCATGGATAGCCTATAGCCTAAGAACTGGTAGGTGATTAAATGCAGAGTTACCTAGAGAAGTGTTACCTCTGGATTAGTACTGAACTTGGGCTCTCATCCCCAACATTAACCATCATCTCTATAACCCACTGTGGTAATTTTGTCTCCAGGATAAAACAGGAGTAATGGCCCCTAAAAATATCAGTTGATCTACATAAGAAAAGCTAGCACTCAGAATGCAGATATTGTGTGTATATGCATGTGTTCCACCTTTATCTGCTGAAAGACCTAGAAGCAAAGATATTCCAATAGCAATCAATATCTCTAGCACTCATATCTTGGTTCCTAATACCATTTCCCACTAAGAGTTACCAGGGCTTCTTGGAGAAACAGTGACTCCAGAGTTGGGGTAGAATGGTACAAGATGAGATGAGGACATCTTTTTATGCCAGGAATAAGCAAGTATTTTTTTAAATGATGTAGACATGTTAAAGGATACAAGAGTACATAAAGTTGCTCCAAATGACTAAATATGGAACAACTGGGTCTTTAAAATAATTAAGCACAGTAATGAATTACAGATTGTAAAAAAATAGGAATCTATGTGTCTTTTCTGATAATAAATAGATAAATAAAAGGAGAAGGCAGAAAGACTCTCTCTTATAATAAAATGATGACTGCCAGTCGATAAACATGACAGAAGTACTGGATTTGGAAAATAACCATTTTGCAACCATAACCATAGTGACTGGCTCAGACAAGAATCATTAATGATTGCTAAATCTAGATAGGGGGAATACTGATGAGAAGGATATTTATATGGTCTTAAAGTATCTACCCACAGATTATTTATTAGTTGCAAGGAAGAAAGAGAAAATATACAGTAGAGAAATCAGATAACATCTTTACTGGGTGATCAAAGTAAAATCACCATTGAGGGGCAAATGCGTATTGCATGCCTTTGTATGTGATACCCTGAGAAGGGCGCAGCATCATTCATTTAGTATTTCAGCTGCAAACGCATGACCTTAGTTCAATCATCAGGAATGTCAGACAAACCCAAAATGAGAAAGATTATATTTAAAAAAAAAAAAAGGCAGAGGGAGAGGCCATATTCTTCAAAAGTATCAAAGTCATCAAAAACAAGTGAAGGCCAAGAAACTACACTATATTAAAGGAGACCAAAGAGACGTGAGAACTAAATGCAATATATAATTTTAGATTCCATCCTGTATTACAGCAACAACAATAAAAAGTGCTATGCAGGTCATTAATTAGGTCAAGCAACAAATTAGATTCAAATATGAACGTGAGATTAGATAAAAGTGCATCAATATTAAATTTTCTAAAGTTGATAGCAGTTCCATGCTTATATAAGAGAAAGTTCTTATAGGAAATATAGAGAGAAATACACAGGTTCATGATGCATACAACTTACTCTGAAACAGTTCAGAAAAAATGTGGGTGTGTGAATGTATATACACATGTATGTATATGTACAGAGAAAGTGTGTGCCCACACCTGTAAATGATAAAGCAAATGGGAAAAAAATGCTAACAATTGGTGAATCTGGATAAAGGATATACAGATAGCTTATAAAAACCTGTAATAGGAGGCTATTTCCTAGACCTTACACCCAAAGCACGAGCATTGAAAAAAGAAATAGGTAAATGGGAATGCCTCAAAATTAAATAGATAAATGGCAACTCTTCAAAATTAAACACCTTTGTGCATCAAAGAACTTTGTCAAGGAAGTAAAAAAAAAAGCAGCCTATGCAAAGGGAGACAATATTTGGCAACCACATATCAAATAATGGTTTAGTATCCAGAATATATAAAGAGAATCTTCAACTCAACAATGAAAACACAAACAACCAAATTAAAAAGTGGGCAAAAGGCATGAACAGACACTTCTCAGAAGAGGAAATACAAACTGCTCAACTTCAAAATGCTCAACTTCACTGGTTATCAGGGAAATGCAGAATCAAAGCCAAAATGAGATATCATCTAATGCCCACTAGAATGGCCATTATCAAAAAAACAGAAAACAAGTGCTGGAGAAGATGTGGAGTAAGAGGCACACTTATCCTCTGTTTGGGGGAATGTAAAATGGTACAACCACTCTGGAAGGCAGTTTGGTGGTTCCTCAGGAAGCTAAGTATAGAATTGCCATATGGTCTAGCAATCCCATTACTAGGTATTTATTCAGAGGACCTGAGGGTAAGGACACAAATGGACATTTGCACACCAATGTTTATAGTTGTGTTATTTATGATTGCCAAAAGATGGAAACAGCCCAAATGTCCATTAACGGATGAGTGGCTAAACAAGTTGAGGTATATACATATGATGGAACATTACACAGCTGTAAGACAGAATAAAGCCATGAAACAATAACAACATGGAAGAATCTTGAGGACATGATGCTGAGTGAAATTAGCCAGAAACAAAAGGACAAATACTGTATGGTCTCGCTAATATGAACTTACACTGATTAGTGAACTTTGAGAATTGAAGTTAAGAACACAGGTTATCCTCCGGTCAGCCACGGTGGCTCAGGTTATCAGGTGATAGAAATAGAGTGAGGTTGGGCAACTGGTGCTGAAGGAATAATGATTGTGTAAGAGAACTGATTGTAAAAATTCAGAAATGGATAGCTCAATACTACCTGATTGTAGCACAATGATATAAGTACACTGAACGAAGCTGAATGTGAGTATGATTGAGGGACAAGGGCTGGGGGTACATATGAAACCAAAAGGAAAGCTAGAGAATAAAGACTGAGATGGTATAATTTAGGAACGCTAGAGTGGACAATGATGATGATTAATGGACAAATTTAAAAAAAAACACTTTTGCAAGAGGGAGAAGAAATAAATGTCAACATTGGAGGATGCTGAAAATAGTTGATATATAGGAAAAAGTACAATCAATGCAAATCAGTGTCTATAGTCAACAGTAACATTGTAATATGCTTCCAGTGAATGTAACAAAGGCATTATGCCAAAATTAAATGTCAACTCTTGGGGGACATGGGAGAGGGGTATGGATTCTATGTAGAAGAAAATAAATGTCTACATATAGATTATGGTGTTGAAGGCATGTCTGTATACTTAGGTTGGATTGTATGATGTGTGAATAAAACCATTTAAAAATGAACAGAGAGAAGAGGTCCGGGAAGATGGCCTAATAGAGTAGATTGAGTTCAGCCCTGCTCCATGGAAAAATTAGAGGAAGGACGGGAGGGTGACTGAAATGGTGATTCAAGAATGCAACTGAAATACCTGGGAGAGCCTTCTGCACCACATAGGGAAGCCCTGGTTGCAGAGGCTGAGGAACTGAGAAGCAAAAAGCTGAAGTCTGGTGTGGAGGCATGGAACCCACAAAAGTGGACGAATGGGAGCAGGGAACTAGGAAGTAAATCAGGCCATGTTGCTTGAATGCACTACCCTCACCAATGCAGCCCTGTGACCGGCGACTCACACCACACCCCATGCACCTGAGTTCCATCTCTTGCTCTCTTCCCCATGCTGCAAGCACTCTGCCCCACCAGCGACCAGCGTGTGTACCCACTCCACAATCCCACCCCAAGTGCAGCCCAATCCACCTCTCCTGCACCGCTCCCAAGCACTACCTCTCCTTACTCACTATAGGCTGTTGCCAGTGCACAAAAGCTACAGGTGCTAACTTCCATAACCAGGCTACCCCACGCCCCTGCCCATAGCATCATACAGCCTCACCCCAATCCCCTGAGCTCTGCATATCACTTTACAGTACCCCTAGACCTATGCATGCGAATAGACCCCAGTCACATCCTTCAGCTCTGGGATGTGTCTGTCCAGTTTACTACACTCCTAAACCTATGCATGTGCACGGGCCCCCAATCATGTTTTTTAGCTCTGGGAACTTCAGTTTACAGCAGTCCTAGAAGTGTACATGTGCATGGCCCTCAGCCACACTTCTCAGCTCTGAGAAAGTGCTGACCTATGAAGCCAGGTCACAACTGCCCTCAATCCATGAAGGCATATGACTGACCTGCTGCCACAGCTCTATGCATGTGCACAAAGGGGCCCATGCCCTAGACCAGCACACACCAGAGTTATGCCACCCAGACTGGTGCACCTGCACAGCTATGTCTCCCTGGCAGCTGGGTGCCCACATTCACAAGCATCAGCATAACACCCCCAATCTATACCTATACCTGCCCTGAAACAAATCACTGCACTGTTGTGACCAGCCAGTATCCTGCTCCCTGCTACACATACATCCCA
>PVIY010031048.1:0-30340 GCA_004026745.1 Myrmecophaga tridactyla | reverse complement strand
TTAGAGAAATGCAAATCAAAACCACAATGAGATATCATCTCACACCCACCAGAATGGCCATTATCAACAAAACAGAAAATGACAAGTGCTGGAGAGGATGTGGAGAAAGAGGCATACTTATTCACTGTTGGTGGGAATGTCAAATGGTGCAACCACTGTGGAAGGCAGTTTGGCGGTTCCTCAAAAAGCTGAATATAGAATTGCCATATGACCCAGCAATACCATTGCTAGGTATCTACTCAGAGGACATAAGGGCAAAGACACAAACTGACATTTGCACACCAATGTTTATAGCAGCATTATTTACAATTGCAAGGAGATGGAAACAGCCAAAATGTCCATCAACAGACGAGTGGCTAAACAAACTGTGGTATATGCATACGATGGAATATTATGCAGCTTTAAGACAGAATAAACTTATGAAGTATGTAACAACATGGATGGACCTTGAGAACATTATGCTGAGTGAGACTATCCAAAAACTAAAGGACAAATACTGTATGGTCTCATTGATATGAACTGACATTAGTGAATAAACTTGGAATATTTTGTTCGTAACAGAGACCACCAGGAGATAGAAACAGGGTAAGATATTGGGTAATTGGAGCTGAAGGGATACAGACTGTGCAACAGGACTGGATACAACAACTCAGAAATGGACAGCACAATACTACCTAACTGTAATATAATTATGTTAAAACACTAAATGAAGCTGCATGTGAGAATGATAGAGGGAGGAGGGCTGGGGACATATTGAAATCAGAAAGATAGATGTTAAAGATTGAGATGGTATAATCTAGGAATGCCTAGAGTGTATAGTAACAGTGAAATGTACAAGGTACAATTTTAGAAATGTTTTTGCATGAGGAAGAACAAAGGTATGTCATTATTGCAGGGTACTGAAAATAGATGGTAATTAATATTTAAAATGTCACCTTCTGTGTGAGACTAAAGCAAAAAATGTTTATTTGTTACAAAATTAATATTTTGACTAGTACATTTCCTAATGTAACTTATGTAGATAGTTTGACTGAACGCCATAAGTACTTGGAATCTCAGGTAGGACATGAGATTTTGTTGGTTTGTCCAGAGTGATGCCCCGATGAATCCCAGAGTGATTTGATCAGTGCGTGGAAAAATATCTGCAAAGCTCCCTTCAGGGAGTGGTGAGAATGGGGAGAAATTCCCCAAGTTGAATTCTTGATATTCTCACAAACAGTGTGGACAACAAAAGCTATAGGCAGAGCTCCCAGTCTTTGGGTTTGTTCATATGAAATTTAATCCTGCAAAGGATAGGTGAAGTCTACTTAAAATTTAGGCCTAAGAGTCACCCCCAAGAGAGCCTCTTTTGTTGCTCAGATGTGGCCCCTCTCTCCAGTCAACACAACGAGCAGCTACCCCTCTCTACGTGGGACATGACTCCCAGAGGTGTGGACCTTCCTGGCAATGTGGGACAGAGATCTTGGAATGAGCGGAGACTCAGCATCAAGGGATTGATTGAGAAAACCTTCTCGACCAAAAGGGGGAAGAGGGAAATGAGACAAAGTGTCAATGGCTGAGAGATTCCAAACAGAGTCGAGACGTTATCCTGGAGGTTATTCTTATGCATCATGTAGATATCATCTTGTTATTCAAGATGTAATGGAGAGTTTGGAGGGAACTGCCTGAAAATGTAGAGCTGTGTTCCAGTATCCATGTTTCTTGATGATGACTGTATAATGATATAGCTTTCACGATGTGACTGTGTGATTGTGAAAACCTTGTGTCTGATGCTCCTTTTATCTACCTTGTCAACAGATGAGTAGAATATATGGAATAAAAATAAATAATAGGGGGAACAAATGTTCAAATAAATTTAGTTTGAAATGCTAGTGATCAATGAAAGCAAGGAGTAAGGGATATGGTATGTAAATTTTTTTTTTCTGTTGTCTTTTTTTTTTTTTTTATGGGCAGGCACTGGGAATCGAACCCGGGTCCTCTGGCATCGCAGGCAAGCATTTCTGCCTGCTGAGCCACCGTGGCCCGCCCTCTGTTGTCTTTTTATGTCTTTTTCTGAATTGATGCAAATGTGTGGGAAATGATCATGATGATGAATATGCAACTATGTGATGATACTGTGAATTGTTGAGTGTAAGTGTTGGGAATGTTTGTGCTTCTTGTAATTTTTTTTTAATTAATAAAAAATTTTTTAAAAAATCAGCACAAAAATGTTGATAGTAGCTTTACTCATAATCACCAAAAGCTGCTAATGACCTAAATGTCCTTCAAGTGGTGAATAGATAGGGTACATCATACAGTGGACTATTACTCAACAATGTAAAAAGAACAAACTACTAATACATGCAAGGAACATGGATAAATCTCAAATTCATTAAGCTATGTGAAAGAAAGATTGAAAGTCTCATACTGTATAATTTCATTTCTAAAGCATTATGAAAAAGGCAAAATGAAAACCAGCCAGTGGTTGCCAAGAATCGATTACAAAGCAATACAAGAGAATTATAGAGGGTGTTGAAACTGTTCTATATCCTGATTATGGTAGCAGTTGCAAGATAGCATGGATTTGTCAGAACTCAAACTGTACACTTATAAGGGTGAACTTTACTATAAGTGATACCTCAATTTTTAAGAAAGCATTACACACAAATGCTAAAATCAAAATAAAACAAAAGGGCAAGAAGTATAAAATAACCTATCTTCATCCTCTACTTTATAAATAGAACCACTGTTAAGTTTTATAGTACTTTCCTCATAGGAAATTCAGTACTTGCTAAAGTTAATATTTTTGCCTAATATTCATAAGGATCACTTCACATTATAAATACTCTCAATAAGACTTAAAGATAAGATTTCACTTCACATTTGCACTGACAGATTTGGTGGTCTTTTCCCAGTTGTTTTCAAATAAACAGTTATAAGGCTTTTCAGTGTAAAATGTCTTAGTGTTAACCTACCTTTGGAACTATTTGTGAAAGCTGCTGGACATCCATTGTATCAATTTCTTCTCCTGAGACTGACTGGGAAGTTTTGGAATATAATCCCAGACGACTGGCTAAAGTAAAAAGTAAGAGAAAATGTAATTAACCAATTGTTTTTGCTTAATGGGGAAGTCAACAGAGCACTCATTTAATAGGATTTATGTTATCTGCTCTCTTTCTTTGTAACAATAAAGCATATCTATATCAAGGGTTCATGAGACAAATTATTAGGAAGACAAACTTATCTGAATCAGTAAAAAGTCTGGGGTTTTCAATTGACTATTCTGTTTTGTTTTTTTATGTAAGAAAAGGGAGTTTTCACTATGTAAGCCAGTATACATGAGAAAAGAAGCTAAGCCAAATTCTGCTCAGCAGCTTAATTGTCATGAAGATCAGGTTACATGTTAAGTGGAGTGTCTAAAGCCAGATAAAATGGGACTAGATCTGGGACAATCATGTAGCTGTATGTATGTGAAAATAAATGTTGAGGAGTTTTTCTAGGTATGATCTTTCTAAAATTATGTGTCTAGTAGCCTATCCAAAGTTGATAACTCTTGCCCTACCTTCTTCTCCAAATTAATAAAATCAGAATTAATGGAGTTTAGCAAACTGTTTAAATTTATCAGTTATGAATTACAATTTCAAAGCATTAAGAAATTGAATTTCAATTTCAACTCATGTTTTTCCTTATATTTCTTAAGGGAGTCTTAAATGCCATTAAAATGAGATAGATAAAATAAAAATAGATATACTTCTATAAGCACAGGCTACTTTCTTCCAATTAGGTAGACGTCTATTTTGAAAATTATACTTAAGTAGAAAGGAAAAACTAAATTTCAAGTTTCCTTTGACATTCATGATCTGGTGCTTTTGTCTGTCAGCACAGTAGTAATCAGAGACTTGAAAATAATCAAATAGCCTTTTGTGAGTAAAACAGACATGATTTCACAAATATTCAGCTATTTATTTTCAATAACAGTATGATTTTTAATCTATTTCTGTCCACAATATAAGTGCATGAGCAAACAAATGAGTAGATGATTAGATTTTAATTTTATCACCTCAATATTTCATAGTCACAATTCATGCAAATGGTTCACAAAACTATGTAATGGAGTATTTTAAGAAAAAAACAAAGACAAAAAGAAGTAGCTTAATGATACCAATCGCAACTGCAGTCTCCTGTGAGTCTCCAGTAATCATTTTTATTGATACTCCTGAGGCAATGAGTGTTGTCACAGCTTCTTTCACACCAGTCCTAGGAGGATCAATGATTCCCACCAGGCCAAGAAATGTCAGCTGTCCAAGTTCTGGACCAGAAGCCAAAGCAAGAACTTTGGAAACAATGATAAAATCCAAATAAGAAAATAGGAGTCAAAAACATTAGAATGTAGTTGATAAAGTAAAACCTGGAGACACTAACACTTCTCAAATACATCACTTAAGACTATAATATCATGTGTACTTATATAATCTTTCACAATCAAAATTATAACATACTATGACACTTCAGTGGTTGTGGATATGGGTTGCTTTAAGCTAATAAAAATTAAGTCTAAGGAACTCTTAAGCAGAAAAGTCATGTGAGGAATAATTTCTTCACATAGAACCATATACATATACTTTCAACAGAACTATTGACTCTTTAGAAAATGTAATTAATTATCTGGAGAAATTATGAGTTTGTTAAGCTCTAAAGTCAATTTCAAACTGACTTTGAAGGTGGCTTCTGCTAATGAATCCTCACCTTTCTATTTTGTAAATCTCCAGAAAAATCCAATAGCTTAAAGAGAAGGCTATATTAAGTAATTATAACAGCCTGTATCAATTTCATACATGATCTCTGGGGAGGTTGCAATAAACAATAAAGTGGTTATGGTTATAAAACCATCAGTACCAACAACAGTTTACATTCTAACATTCTTTCCATAACATCAACTGACAAGTCTTATTTGTAACTTTTATTCTCTTAGAGAATATAAATAACACCAACACATCATTACTTATACTTAGTTTCCTATCATACCCAGATACTTAAAATATAGCACAAAGTATTATTCACTCCCAAATATCATTTAAAATATTCTCAGAATTCTGGAACCTCTGGTAACTCCACTTTGGACCACAGAGATGTGCCTCAAACTGGGATAATATTACACTGAACACACAAAATGTCACAAATTAAACATAAATACCTCATAGGGGAAATAAAATGTCCCAGGGAAACCATACGAAGTATCCATTCTTCATCAAGTCTAAGGTATGGAGGATCAGATATATTTGGAAAGCCAAGGTTTACAGGTAAATGACCTTTATTTTTCCAATGTAAGAGACATACCTAGCCACTTACATTGTGATGTGGACCCCGCAGGCTTTTAACCTGGAGAGAATGAGTCACTTTAGTGTCACTGGTGCTGGGACAGAGGGAGATGGTACCAGAAAGAGACACTAATTATCAATTTGTATGTTAGCAAATCCTAAAAAAGTGACATCAGCTCTGGACATTCCCAGTGGAGGGATGCCACTCTCCTAGAGACACACCAGCCTTGATACCTCAGTCTTCTTTAAAGACCTTATATTTATTTGCTTACTTCTTTAGCACTAACAAAGAACTACTGTCACACTCTGGGACAAGAGGTAGACTTCTTTGGTGTGGAGTGCCCCTGTCTAAAGCATAAAACAAAATATACTCTGATTTTAAAATTAAGAATGACCACAGGGCAGCTGCCGTGGCTCAGCAGGCAGAGCTCCGACCTGCCGTGCTGGAGGTCTGGAGTTCGATCCCTGGTGCCTCCTGCCCATATGCAAATTTAAAAAAAAAAAAAGAATGACCACATATTTCTAAACATCAACAATGAATAATCACAAAATGAAATGTAGAAAACAATTGCATTAACAGTAGCATCTAAAAGAAGGAAATAACTAGGAATAAATTTAACCAAGATGTAAAGGACTTGTATGCAGAAAACTACAAATCATTACTGAAAGAAATTAAAGAAACTCTAAATAAATAGAAAGATATTCTGTGCTCACGGACTGGAAGACAATATCGTCAAGATGTCAATATGATGCAAAATGATTTACAGATTTAATGCAATCCCAATAGAAATTCAAACAGCATTCTTTGCAGAAATGGAAAATCTAATTATCAAATTCATGTGGAAGGGCATAAAGGACCACAAATAGCCAAAATCATCTTGAAAAAGAAAAAAAAATTGAAGGATTCACCCTTCCCAATTTCAAAACTTAACTATAAAGACATGTAGTAATGGTATAAGAGCAAACATATAGATCAATGGAATAGACTTGAGAGCACAGAAGTAAACCCACACATCTATGGCCAACCGATTTTTGATGAGACAATCAAGTCCACTCAATGGGAAAGAACAGTCTCTACAACAGAGAGTGCTGGGAAACCTGGATATTCACATGCAAAAGAAGAAAGTGGGACCTTACCTCACATAATATACAAAACTAATTCAAAGTGGAACGACATACATATAAGAATCAAAACTATAAAACTCTTAGAAGAAAACAGGGAAACATCTTCTGGTCCCTGTGTTAGGCAATGGTTCTTAGGTTTTACAACAAACGCACAAGCAACAAGAGAAAAAAATATATATATATCAGACTTCATCAAAATGAATAACTTTCGTGTATCTAAGAACATAATCAAAGAAGTGAAAAGACAACAAAATGGTAGGAAATATTTAGAAATATATGTCTGGTAAGGATTTAATATACAGAATATATAAAGAACACCTATAACGCAGTAACAAAAAGACAACCCAATTTAAAAATGGGAAAAGGAATTGAATAGACATTTCTCCAAAGAAGACGCACAAATGACCAATCAGCCCAAGAAGAGATGTTCAACATTATTAATCATTAAAGAAATGCAAATCAAAACCATAACGCTATAGCACCTCACATCCACTAGAATGACTATTACTAAAAAAACAAACAAACCAAAACAGACAGTAACTGTTGGTGAGGATGTGGAGAAATAGGAGTCCTTACACACCGTTGGTGAGAAAGTAAAAGGGTGTAGCTGCTGTGGAAAACAGCTTGGCAATTCCTGAAAAATGAAAAATAGAGCTATCACAAATATGGCCTCTTTCTCTCTAAGCCCAACTCTGCAAGGAAAATTATTACCCTCTCCCCTATGTGGGACATGACATTCAGGGGTGAAAATCTCCCTGACAACATGGGACAGGAGTCCCAGGGATGAGCCTGGTCCTGGCATCATGGGGCTGAAAAGAAGGGTAATAAAAAAGGTACCAGTTGCTTAAGAGAGTTCAAATAGAGTCAAGAGGATATTCTGGAGGCTACTCTTAATGTAAGCTTCAGCTAGATTATTGCCTATTGCCATAATTTGCCAAACCCCAACCAACATCATTCTTGTTGACTCTTAAGAACACCTAAAGCTCTGAGACGCTTTCAAAGTTTGATGCACTAAATTTGCTTTCCTGGAATCTATAACTTCCAGAGGGTTCCTAGGCCAGACACCCAGAGGGAACAGCCTCTCCAAGATTATCAACTAATTATACCCTCCTATCCTCTACTGTCAACTCCCCTTCTCAACGTGTGAAGTCAAAATGGGCCATAGCCCAAAGATCCCTATAGATTGGGAGAAGGATCAAAGGAGAAGGAGGAGTTATAACAGAGAAAATAGGATTTAACAAATGAGTATGACTGCGAATCACTATACTGATATTTCTTTTAGCCGCCAGTGTTTTGGAGTAGCTAGAGGGAAAAAATTAGTGGAATGCTAACCCATAACAAACTCTGAAATCTGTTCCACAACTATTTGCTGAAGCAATAATTAGAAACTTGTTGCTTTTTCTTTCTTTTCTTTGTATATATGTTATATTTCAAACTTAAAAAAAAAAAAAGTAAAAAAAGAAATAAAACACTTAGGACAGATTTAACTTAAGAATGTATAGGACTTGTACACCAAAACCACAAAACACTACTGAAAAAAATTAAAGAAGACCTAAATAAATGGAAGGATATACTATATTCATAGACTGGAAGATTTAAACTTGGTAAGATGTCAGGACTCTCCAAAGCAATCTACAAAGTCAATGCAACCCCCTATCAAAATCCCAAAGGAACTTTTTACAGAAATAGAAAAGCAAAAATGAGTATCATGTGGAATTGCAAGGAACTCTGAACAGCCAAAACAATCTTGAAGAAAAACTACCTGATTTCAAAACTTACTAACACACTATAGTAATCAAACATTGGGGTCACGTATAAGGACAGACATATAGTTCAGTTAAATAGAGCTGAGAGCCCAAAAATAAACCCATACACCTAGGATCAATTCATTTTCTAGCACGGCATCAAATCCATTCAACACATGGACCTGGGACAACTGAATATTGACATGGAGAAGAATCAAAGTGGACCCCTTGCCTTATACTATAGACAAACATGAATTTGAGATGGATTAAAGACCTAAATATAAGAACCAAAACTAGAAGAAGAAATCATAGAAGTAAATCTTCATGTCTTTGGATTTGGCTATGGTTTCTTAAAAATGATATATATAAAAAACCAACAAGAAACAGAAAGGAAAATAGATAAATCCGACTTTGTCAATTTAAGTACTTTGTGCATCAAAAGGCTCAAGAGAGTGAAAAGGCAAAACAGAAGGAGAGAAAGCATTTGCAAATCATACATCTAGCAAGGGTCTAATAGCCATAATATGTAAAGAACTCAAAATTCAACAACAAAAAGACAAACCACTACCCAACTAAAAATTTAGCGAAGGTTTTGAATAGGCAGTTATCTAAAAAAGATATAAAGTGGCAACAAGCCTATGAAAAGATGCTCAACAGAATCAAGGAAACCCAAATCAAAATCACAAGATGCCACTTCAGACTTATTTAAGACGGCTATAGTTTAAAAAAAAACAAACGTAAACAGCAAGGATGTAGCAAAATTGGAACTCTTGTACATTGCTGGTGGAAATGGAAAATGGTGGAAAAGAATTTGGCAGTTCCTCAAGAAGTTAAACAGAATTACCATACGACCTAGCAATTCCACTCCTAATTACATACTCCAAAAAGTGAAAAGTAGGAACTCAAAAACTTGATCATGAGTATTCACAGCAGAACTATTTGAAATAGCCAAAGATGGAAATATCTCAAATGCCCATAAATTTATGAATAAATAAATATGGTAAATTCATATAATGGAAAAACATTCAGCCATAAAAAGAAAAGCAGAACTGAAACATGCTACAACATAGATGAACCCTGAAAACTTAAGCTAAGTGAAAGAAGCCAGACACACAAAAGGACACAAACTGTTACAACTTCATTTATACAAAATATCCAGAATAGGCAATTCTAAAGTGCTAGAAAGCAGATTAGTAGTTGTCAGGGACTGGAGGGTGGAGGTGGAGGGGACAGAAGTGACTTCTTAATGGGTATGGTGCTTCCTTTTGAGGTTGATGAAAATGTTCTAGAACTAGATAGTGGTGATGATCAAATAACATTGTTAAAGTACAAAATGTCACTGAATTGTACACTTAACATATTCAACATGATGAACTTTGTTATGTATATTTTATCACAATTTTAAAAATCCACATGTGGAAAAAATAAATAGAGCTACCATATGACCTGGCAATTCCATTTCTAAATATACACCGAAATGAAATGAAAGCAGGGACTCACATAGCTGTACACCAATGTTCATAACAGGGTTATTCACAATAGCCAAAAAGTGAAAGCAAACCAAAAGCCCATCAGCAGATGAATGGAGATAAATAAAATGTGATATATCCATAAATGGAATATTACTCAGCCTTAAAAAGGAACGAAGTTGTGATATAGGCCACACTACATGGGTGAACCTTGAAGACATCATTTTAAGTGAAATAAGTCACACACAAAGGGACAGATTTTGTCTCTTCATATATCCCACTTACATGAAATAGCTAGAATATGCAAACGTATGAAGACAAAGTAGAAAACAGGTGGCTGGGAGGCTTAGAATGTTAATGCATAATGGTACACATGATACCACTTCTGTTTGGGCTGATGGGAAAGTTCTGGCAATGGATGGTGATGAGGACAGTACAGCATTGTGAATGTGATTAAGCTCACTGAATGGTACTATGTGGGAATAGCTGAGATGGGAAAAGTTTGTTGTATGTGTTTCCACAATTGCAACTAACTGAACAGACAGTGACAGTGACAATTAAATACAATACATGATCCTAGACTGGATCTAATAATGATAGAGAAAAGGTCAAAATGGACATTACTGGGACATATGAAAAATCTGGAATATCAATGAAAGTTTTATATCAATGTTCAAAATCTTGAATTTGATAAACTGTATGTCAGGTGGTGTGGTAGTTAAGTTCAGGT
This sequence comes from Myrmecophaga tridactyla, assembly GCA_004026745.1. Lineage (NCBI taxonomy): Eukaryota > Metazoa > Chordata > Mammalia > Pilosa > Myrmecophagidae > Myrmecophaga > Myrmecophaga tridactyla. Next base: position 19,974 of record PVIY010031048.1, on the reverse strand, counting down.
GTCAACTTGGCCAGGTGAAGGTGCCTAGTTTTATTGCTGCAGACATGAGCCAATGGCATGTGAACCTCATCTGTTGCTGATTACATCGGAAGTCGGCTAGGAGGCATGCCTGATGCTTAAATGAGAGAGCTTAAAGTAGCATAGCCAAAGCAAAGCAGCTCAGTATACCTCATTTCAGCACTCACAGTTCAGCTAAGGCCTTTGAAGATGCATAAAGGAATCACCCTGGGGAAAGTTGTTGGAACCCAGAGACCTGGAGAGAAGGCCAGCAGAGATCGCCCTGTGCCTTCCCAAGTAAGAAAGAACCTCAGTTGAGAGTTAGCTGCCTTTCCTCTGAAGAACTATACATTAACTAAATAAATCCCCTTTGACTGAAAGCCAATCCATCTCTGGTATGTTGCATTCTGGCAGCTAGCAAACTAGAACAAGTAGTTACATAAGTGAACCCTTGTTCTTAGGAAATATACATGAAGTATTGTGATTTCAAGGAGCATAATAAACATTCTACTCTCAAATGTTTAGATAATTGATAGGCATGCAGGAAGACAGATAGATGATATAAGATAGATGAACTGGTAGAATGATACAGCAAATGTGGCAGGATGTTAAAATTTGTGAATATGGGTATAGGGCAGAGGGTACAATGGAATTTTTTATGTGGGCTGAGTTTTAGTTTTTCAACTGTCCTTTAAGTTTGAAATTATTTTAAAATAAAAAGTTCAAACACAAAATTAAGGACCACATGCATTTTATTAGGCAACTTGAATTTTCTAAGTTGCAGCATAAATACTTATCAACCTTAAATTATGACTATTTCTTTCACTCTGGTAAATTCATGAAGAAAAGGGGAGTGGCACACAAAGAGTAGAAAATTGGAAGTAAGAGACATGGCCAGAATATTTTCAAAAGCCCTATAAAACAAAGATTTCTCTCCTCTGCCAAATCTAGTCTATTTCACAATGTTACAACACCAAACCACATAAACACAATCCTCCACAACCCTTCAGATAAAAAAAAAGTATTCAAAATAAAAAAGCAGACAAATTTTGTTCCAAAAATGAAAGAAAACAGGGAGTGTATATGGACCTTTAAGACCTCTTTAATAAATGTCTCTAAATTAATCCTGTCTGTGAAATCCTCTCGCTGCAGGCTATAAGAGTAAAAAAATCTGCCCTCAAATAAAGCCATGAGGATATCCCCACTGTACACTCCTGATATCTTCCCAAACCTAGCTTGTAAGAACAAAAATCCTATATAAACCTATCCAAATTAAAACCAATGAAAAACCCTTGCTGAAGGGAACCACAGATAAGAACATTTTTTTTTATATAACTTGTTTCTTTTCTCCCAAAATTACAGTGATTGACTTCCATTTTGTTAAAATAATAAAAATAAGTAAGCCAACTCTTCCACTCTTCTTGAGAGATTTTATAGGTATGCATATACCCCACAAGCCAGATAACTCTCCAGAAGGTAAAGAAACAAGTATGGCCTTAACCCCAATCCGCACACCATGTCCCTAAGACAACAGGCCTAACGTGTGCATGCACATAACAGATCCTCTCTCCTCGTCGTTGTTCAATCAACAGCATAAACATAGTGTCTGGACACTTCTTTGCCTCGCTGGGGAACACGGGAAGAAAATGGCAAATGAGGATAGAGTGAGCAATTAATTCAGTTTAAAAGGACAAATTAGAGACTTAAAATTACAATTTTTAGGAACTATTTTGAGTTCTATTAACAAATAAAGACAGCTAAAGTGATGAAATAAGGTGGGAATAGCATTACTTTATGTTTCTCCATCTCCCTTATCACAAAGTGAACATGTTAAAAATAAAATTTCTATTACCTATTCAGACTCCACTGCAGGTCTGGAAGAACCTAAGGTTTCATATATATTTTTTTAATTCCCAACTTTCCATGTATTTGAGGCCAGCTAGGAAACTAAAACATTATTCAAAAAGGCAATAGTTCTACCACATCAGACAGCTCAGATGTGAAGCATGAATCCACCTGTAATTAAAAGAAGGTACTACCTTTCTACCCAGGGGACTATCTGAAATGGCATTACCTCTGAGTCCTGCTGAGCCCATCCGTGCCTTCTCTTGTTGATACAGATCTCTCTGCTGCTGGGTAAGTGTCAAGGTTTGCCCTTTGCTGTGGTATGTAGTACAGTACTTAATCACCTGTTCATAAGCTCCCTTCATAAAACAAATCTCTGGTCTGTCCTAAGAAGAAAAACATACCAAATAAATTCAATTTCAATTTCAATTTATACATATCTACCATTGAGTCTCAAAACAAGTGGCATGTATTTCTCATAATCCCTGGGAAATTTACTCAAGCACAAGGCTTGGAGCGGCACTGAAGATCAAAGGCTCACATTTGGGAGAATTTTATCCCCTCTAGAGAAAACCACATCTGCTCCCCAATCCAACACACATATGTTGAAGGTTATATTATAATAAGCCCTGAATTAGGCACTTTGGGATGATTTGGGGAAAGGCTAATAATATTTCCTTTTCTCACAGGAAAAGGAAAAAGATATAACATCAACCCGCAATTAAATGGTACAGGCTCTCTAGTAGCCGTTTATATGTATGTGTGTGTGTATACGTGTGTGTGTGTAGTGTGTGAGATTCCATTTAATCCTCATACTATGACATAATTAATGGTAATATCACACTTCTTTTAATTTTTATCAGAGTAAAGTAATATATAAAATTACTTATAAAAAAAAAAAAACTGCAGACCTTTGCCCAAACTTTCTCATACCTGCTCCTATTCCATAGAGGCAAACCAATTTAAACTCTTTTAGTTGTTTTCCTTGATATTTACCTCCACATTTAAAAATTTATTTATATTGCTATTTCTTTCTTCATCAATTTTAGACACTGCCCACTGGGCGATGGAAATTTGGCAATCCTCACTACCTCTTCCCCTCCACTGCTGATCTTCATACTAGAGTTAAAGCAAAATTTGTCAATGTTCTGTTTACATTATGTCTTCCCACTGTTGACCCCAGGGTGGTAGTCAACAAAGCAATTCACAACATCCCAGGTCTTCTGTCTTAGTATGAAGGGTAGGGAGATGCCAGCTGCAGGCATTCTAATTTCCAAGTAGATTTAGGACCTAAAGAGTCCTACCCTTCAGGACAATGATCGTCCCTTAATACTAAGTTTGCAGTTAAGTCTTAACCTTGCCCTCCACTTTTGTCCCCCCAATCAGATCTGTTGATATTCTACAGGAGTAAATGTGCTAATGGCATGAGTGCTAATGGCATGACCTTTAGAAGCATAAAAGCAGTTGGGAGAGGTCTAATGTTCCTTATTCAGAATTTCAATCTACGCCCCTATTTTTAGCTTTGAAGCTCAGGACTAAGGCATAAAGCTAAAAAAAAAAGGGGGGGAAAGAAATGCCTTAGCCCTCACCTTCAAAGGTACCTGGCATCTCAAATCTTTTCCATGCTTTGTCTTCATGGGATTACAACTTTTATTCTTTGATTGGTATTCTGGTAATTGGTATGTCTGGTTTACCTGTGTCAGGCTAACTTCTTCTAGATCCTGAGTAAGGCCAGTGGGTTTAGGCTTTGTCTGTTTGTCCATTTGGTTATTTTTTTTTTAACATGGGCAGGCACCAGGAATTGAACCCAGATCTCCGGCACAGCAGGCGAGAACTTTGCCACTGAGCCACTATAGCCTGCCCTGTTTTTGTTTTTTAAGAGGGAACTTTCAGGCCAGAAAGTGGGAAGAAGCATCACATAAATGTTTCCAAAACTATATCTTGCTTGCTCTCCCCCAACTCTCATAACTGAGAAGATACAATCATACAATGTATAACTTTGGTAAGGTAAGATTGCTGAAAAGTCAAATCATACCAGCCACATTTTTTTGGAGTACTGTGTGACGGATTATAAAATACAGTGGGGGGTCCAACAGTGGCTCAGTGGCAGAGTTCTTGCCTGCCATGCTGGAGACCCAGGTTCAATTCCCAGTGCCTGCCCATGCCAAAAAAAAAAAAAAAAAAAAAAGCAGTGAAACAGATCTGCAAGATAAACTCATATATGTGCTGCTTCTACATAATTATATGGTCAAGGGATACCAACTGAAAATTATTTAAATCTAATATGATTTTTGGAAGCTCTACATTACGAGGTTTAAAGTAACAGGCTTTTTTTTTTTGGTATGCTGTATGGTGGGGTCACATTTCATTCTTTTTCCATGTGAGTATCCCATTATTACAGCACCACTTGTTTACTTTTTTTGTTTGTTTTTTTCATTCGTTTGTTTGTTTGGGAAGTGCATGGGCTGGGAATCAAACCTGGGTCTCCTGCATGGCAGGCGAGAATTCTACCACTGAACTACCCTTGCAGCCCCAGGCATTTTATTTTTATAGTTTGTTTCTATTTCAATTGATCTCCTCCCCAGGAGTGTGTAAAAGTTCCTTTAACTCACCAAAAGATGCTATATACAATGGGATCCATACCCACGGGAATGGATAAACTTTAAAAACCTACTTTTCTGGGGCACATAAAGCTTCAAACCATCACAGAACCTTTTTCCCCCACCCGCTGAGTGAAGTTATTTTATACATTTTAATACAGTTAAATTCTCTTGTCATTGTTTGCATTCGTTCTTGGGATTGTTCGAATAACTAAATGATTTTCTTCTGAAATTTGCATACATTAAGATTCACTCTTTGAGCCGTAAAATTCTATGGATTTTATTACTAAATAATATTTTGTTGTATGAATGTACCATAATTTGTTTACCCATTCCTCTATTTAAGGATATATTGGGTGATTCCAGTTTTGGGAAGTTATGAATAAAGCTGCTATAAACATTAGGGGTGGGGGGGTTCCTTTAAAGCTTAAAGTGAAATCTTTTTTTTCCATCATGAAGAGAGCTGTCTGACAGACTTCTATTTGCCAGAAAAATGTTGGCTTACTTGCCCTTTCTTTTAAACCAATACTGTATTTTCCTACTTTTATGGGTGGGGAGACTCCTCTCATTCCTGTGTAGAGATATAACTGGTTACTCACAGGGAAATCCACATTATCAATCAATAATTACTCTTAATGATTAAATATACTTCTTTTAAGGGCAAAGTAAGTTGAAGACTCAAGCTGGTAATGGTAACCACAAGAGGTATAATTATAAATTGTAGATAATTGAGAACAGTGTGAAAATTCCAAAAGCATCCAGAAACATGGTAGGATGCATTATCAGTTCATGCCATTTTACCAGTTTGTCAGATGGGTTAATTAATATGAATTTTACATTTGTGAACTATTTTTCCACAAAACAATGTGGTATGGTTTGTTCTGAAGATAATATATTTTTTCAATGAAAGAACACAGACTGACAACATTGCAGAGATTTACAATGAGTTATTACCAAGAACAAAAATCAAGTTGAGAGAACCTGATATCACAAGCTCTAGTAAATTAAGACCAAGCTCCAGCTCATTTAAAGGAGGAATGTCTGCTCACAAAGTAAACTGGATACATCTATATGTAAATTTTATAAAGTAGTAGTATCAAAGAGAACATGAAAATAAGGGATAAGTGTACTAATATCTATATAAACTTTAAAGCAAAAGATCTTTGTTATGTTCAATGTTTGTTTAAATCTGAAGATGGATGTAGTCATCTAAGCTGAACAAGATATTTCGTAAGTGTGCTAGTTTGAAAGGATATATGCCCCCTAGAAAAGCCATGTTTTAATCAAAATCCCATTTCATAAAGGTAGAATAATCCCTATTCAATACTGTATGGTTGAAACTGTAATTAGATCATCTTCCTAGATGACGTGATTTAGTCAAGAGTGGTTGTTAAGCTGGATTAGGTGACGACATGTCTTCACCCATATGGGTGGGTCTTGATTGGTTTACTAGAGTCCTATAAAAGGAAACATGTTGGAGAATGGAGATTCAGAGACAGCAGAGAAGAACGACATAGCCACAAGAAGCAGAGTTCACCAGCAAGTGACCTTTGGAGATGAAGAAGGAAAATGCCTCCCAGGGAGCTTCATGAAACAGGAAGCCAGGAGAAGAAGCCAGCAGATGACACTGTGTTCGCCATGTGCCCTTCCAGGAGAGGAACCCTGACCGTGTTCAGCATGTGCCTTTCCAGATGAGAGAGAAACTCTGACTGTGTTCACGGTGTGCCTTCTCACTTGAGAGAGAAACCCTGAACTTCACTGGCCTTGAAGCAAGGTATCTTTCCTTGGATGCCTTTGATTGGACATTTCTATATGCTTGTTTTAACTGGGACATTTTCAAGGCCTCAGAACTGTCAATTAGAAACTTATTAAATTCCCCCTTTTTAAAGCCATTCCGTTTCTGGCATATTGCATTCCGGCAGCTAGCAAACTAAAACAGTAAGTATTCTTTAAAGAGAAGGATACCTGTTGTGTTCGATGTACACATTTAACAGCCATCCACTTTTGCTCAGAACTAAAAGGGTACTCAGCTTTTCTGATATAGTCCTGTTGAAGTCCATCAAGACCCATCTGTATGGCACATACATAAAAAAGTTAAATCTCACCAACATGGGACTTTTTTCCTTTTAACAAATAACAAGGTTCACAACTTATAGCTAAGTGGGATAGACATACTTGGATTATTGTTCAAATAAATGCTGATGGAATAGCAATGACTCAAATTCTGGAAGGAAGCAGAATACAAAAAAACACAGGTACCTAAGAATTTGGAGCATGTATTTTTATAATCAGGAGAAGTTTCAGATTCTATCCCTCCTATCTTAGGGATTCAAATCTGTCTTACCTGTTGCTACCATGCTGGTTTCTTACTCCCTACCATTTTATATCCTATTACCACTGCCATGTCCTATTATATCCTATTACCTCCCGATGTCCTTTTCTATCTTCCTCTAAATATTTTTTAAACTACTAAAAACCTACAATTTAATTCTTTTTGGCGTCTACTAAATCACATTCAGACTTCTTCTTGGCTTTCAAAGGCCCTCCACAAATCAACCCTTCACAGTCTATTTAACAATACACTTGTTCACTCAAACACCTTTCATTTCATCCAGATTAGACATCTCATTGACAGCAACCCATCCTGAGCTTATGTATGCTTTCACTCTAGCATTTTCCCCAACTTATTTTCTAAGTACTTGTGACCCTTAAAAGCCCAGTTCCCACCCCTGAATTTCCATTGTTCTTTTATGTGGTTCAATGTTTAGGGCTTTAGAACTGTCTTACGCTGCCTTTATTTGTTTCACGTATGTCAGTATTAACTTCACCACCTAAATTGGGGGGTTCCTGCCCAGAAGGAGATGGCTTCACACTTTATCTTTTAAAGAACCTAATATTCTTTGTTAAGCATACAAAAAAAGGAAATACTTGTTAATGTTAACTGACTCATCTTTTCAGTAATTTTTAAAAAGATGTATGAAGCTATTTTAGTTAAAATTAGACCAAATGATGAAGACATGGCTTTCTGTTGAAGAAATATATACATTTTTAAAATATCAATTTTATTTTTATCAAATTAAATATAAATGTTTTAATAAAATACAATTCTATTTTGGATCTTATTTCAAGCAACCTCTTTTAGAGCCATGATGCTCACGAAAGTCTCAGAGTTTTCTCAGACTAGTCCTACTTTTATTTGTGTGTGTGTGTGTGTGTGTGTGTGTGTGAGACAGACTGGAGTTTTATATTTCTCATTAAAACAAATGTAGGACCAAGCAGACAGGGAAATCAATCGGGATTGGGGTCATCTAGAATAGGACTTCCATCTCCCAACACTATTTCAGACTTTACACTCATTTTGAAAAATTGATAAAGGAGGAAAAAAGAAAACTGGGAATAGAAAAGCTTTCTCATGAAATTTTCTCATGACCACCATAATATCATTATGTAGAAATACTAAAGAATGTCGCCTTTTCCTCATTTGACAGTCACTTAAGAGGAGATAAAATCATTTATCAGCAATTATATACCCTTCATAAAATTTTTCATACAAAGCCCTCAATAATATGAAAGACAAGAATACTTCCTGATAAGAGATAATGCACTGCTCATTAGCTTGGATCTTGCATCTAAACTAATTTTTCACTGTGAAAAAGTTTCATGCTCTCTATTTCCAAGCAAAATAAAACTGGTTCCCAAAAGACAGTAAAAACAACACAGTATTGTGAGTCTTCATTCTACACCTAAATACCAGAAATACTGAAATCCATGGCCTCACACTCTCTTATGAGGGTAATGTTTCATATGTCAAAGAAGAGAGACTAGATACTTCACAGAAACATACCTTCATTGCAAGAGCAATTAAGGCTCCTTCAGTTGGCTTCCCCATTAAAGTATTGTTTCTAATTACTGCATCATTGCACACACAGCCTGCCTAAAAGAAAAACACAAACTATGAACCGGTCATTGTGTCCTAAGTCATTATGAAGAACGTCACCTTCCTGGAGAATATTTACCTCAACGATTCTGCTAACAGATGGGTTATAGAATCCATGAACAACATCACCATCAACAATAACGTCTCCAAACTGATTATAGCCCACTCCAGTAACCTAAAGAATATAAAGTGGGATCATTAATACAAATACTATACAGAGATAATGTTTATGAGAATCAAAACTATGATGGGTTGTGTTAACTTCATCTTGTACATCATGATATTGTTAATGTATATAGAAAAGTACTTTAGTTTGTTTAAATGAAGCATAGTTATATGAATATAGATTCCAGTTTTCACCTCAATGATAAACTTATAAAGGTACTGGGCTGTTCTCTACTTGCAATATATTACAAAAAGAATAAATAAACCATGAAAATTTCTACACATGAATAAGCTAGCTTAAATTATACAACCTTACATTTTATAGCATACAATAGGTTTGCAAAAAATTCAAATCCTACACCACATCTAATTTGAGCACAAACCTGTAACCTTGACAAAAGCAGGATTCTTTCTGCAAACATGCACGTGCAATGGCATCAGGTGATTTATCCTAACCCCGTACTTAAACACAGCATTTACATGCCAAATTTAAAAAGCAAAATTTGGTGAATTCACAGATAGAGACAAGCCAGATACTTATTCTGTGTGGCTAAGACAAACCAGGTCAAACAAAAGCAAAATTTCCCAATAAAAGAGTTTAGAGAGAAATTAGCAAATGGTATATACTTGACATACAAAACAAGGTACTTTGGAAGAGAATTTAATATACTACCTTCCATATCTGGACCATATAAGCACATATAACCCCAATGACCCTTGTGAATCATCCAGTGAAGGGCATAGTCACCAACAAAGGATTGGGTATACTTCACTGAATCTCACAGACTAAATGTCAACAGACTCATTCTTTACCTACATATAAATAAATTAAATATACCCAAGTACAACTTTTATCAATTTGTCTAATGCATAATTTGCTCTGTCAATTGGCTGTAGATTCATTTTAAAATACTGTACCCATCCTAAGTAGTGTCAATGAGCATTCCAGTCAGAAATTCTGCCAAGATTAGGTCAGACGGGAACTCATCCTGAGCAAATTTCAGCATGAATCAATATACACATAGTGAAATACACTTCCAAAACTTTAAATATATAACGAGTAAAATAAATGTATTCATTCATTTATTCATTAAAGAAGCGTTTATTATTATGAGGGTGGGTCTGTGTTAGGAAACATGGCTACCGTTCTCTTAGAATTTATAGAATAACAGGAAAGAGAGAGAAAATTTCACCTGGAATAAGGACTAAGAGATATGAAGTACTATGATAACATAGGGCCAGAAAAACTTAACAAAGTTTTTCTGAAAAAGTGGGCAGGAAGTAAGATGCAAAGGATGAAGAATTAGCCTGCTCTAAGCAACGAAAAGAGAAATAAAGTCTACAAAACAGGAGGAATTTTGTCACACTGCAATAATTATAAAGCCAGTGTATTTATTGCACTGTAAGAAAAGGAGACTATATAAAACTGAGACAGGAAATATAAAATAGAACATGTAAGGCCTTGAGAAATCACAATTCAGGATCCTGGTCACAATGGAAAGCCACTGAAGCAATCTATTTTTTTTTTTTAAACATTTTGTATTATGAAATACATATACAAAAAAGCAATAAATTCCAAAACACATTGAAACAATTAGTTATAGAACAAATTTCTGAGTTTGGTATGGGTTAGAGTTTCACAATTTTAGGTTTTTCCTTCTAGCTGATCCAAGACATTGGAGACTAAATGAAATATGAACGCAATGATTTAGCCATCATACTCATTTGTTAAATCTTATCTTCTCTGTTATAACTACTTCTCCTTTGATTTTTCTCTCAATCTCCAGGGATATTTAGGGTATGGCCACTATAACTTTTTCATGTTGGAAAGGTTGTTGATAATATGGGATGGGGCATGGAATTAGCTGATGTTCTTGGAGAGGCTGGTCCCTCTAAGTTTCAGGACTTAGCTGGCCTAGGAACCCATCTGGTGGTTGTAGGTCTCTGAAAAGTAGTCTTTAGTGCATGAAACTTTTGCAGAATTTCAGACAGAACCCTAGGTGCTCTTTAGGGTTAAGAGGAATGGTTTTGGTTGGGGTTTGGCAAACCATGGTAATTAGCAATATCTAGCTGTAGTATGTATTAGAGTAGCTTCCAGAATAGCCTCTTGACTCTATTTGAACTTCCTTTGCCACTGATACCTTACTTTGTTATATTTCTTTTCCCCCTTTTGGTCACGAAGTCATTTTTGTTCCCACAGTGCCATGGCCAAGCTCATCCCTGGGAGTAATATCCCATGTTTTCAGGGAGACTTTCACCCCTGAATGTCATGTCCCACGTAGGGGGAAGGGTAATGATTTTCCTTGCAGAGTTGGGCTGAGAGAGAGAGAGGTCACATCTGAACAACAAAAGAGGCTTTCCAAAAGTAACTCTTAGGTATAACTATAGGTAGGCTTAGCTTCTCTGCTATAAAAATAAGCTTCACAAGGGCAAGCCTCAAGATCAAGGGCTTGGGCTATTGACTTAGGAGTCCCTAATGTTTGAAACAGTATCAGAAGTTTCCCTGGTGGTAAAGTTTAATAGTTTCATATTTTCCACTGAAACATCTTAATTTAGGGAGCAACAAGCTCAAAATCTGGTTAAAAAAAATCCTTCAGGATGCACATGGGGGCATCAAGAGTAGATATAGGAAGACCAATCATGAAGCTTCATCAATAGGTCAGGTGAGATATTAACATGGTCTAAGAAGACTGGCCATGAAATCAAGAAATGGATGCCTAGGAGAGTTATTTAGGAGATAAAAAATCAGCAGTATTTAGTAATAGACAGACATAGGGAAAAATAAAAAAGAGGTGACAATAAGGACTCAAATCTTCTGGATTGTGGGACCACAACTGGACCAAGACTTGGTAGAATCATATGGGAAATAATATCTCTGCTGCTAATTAATTTATAGCCCTGTTGAAGGTAAGACACTGGAATTGTTCTGACTGTTAAACACCAAGTTTCTTAGCAAAGGATTAGTGATGTCAAAAAGGGAAAATAAAAAAAAAGACCTATAAAATACCTCAGCATGTAGACCATCTGAAGTAAATACATGAGTAACAGTCATTTCATTCTTCGTCAGTGTTCCAGTTTTATCTGAACAAATTACATTACAGCAGCCTAAAGAATAAATCATTAGTTGTCACCAAAAGAATCAGAGAGAAATACAGGTTCACAATGAAAACAAACCAAAGACTCTAAGAAACCGTCTTGTTTTTCTAAATTGAAATGTCCAAACTTATTGATACTTTTAGATTAATTTCTCTCATTTTGCTTGCTTCATAAGGTAAAAATTTTGAAATACGATTTAAAAATTAGATACTAAGTGATGACTTTTTATTTATTTACAACTGGATTTCTACCAAGCTTTATATAATAATTTTATGTGATAAATATTCTAGAAATTTTGAGGGGTTCCTAAATTTAAGACTACAAAATTTTTTCAGAAAGGAATTTTCAAGGTAATTTGCCTTTTTGGTATTAAAACGTAAATTAGAAATTAAATTTGACATATTTGAATACCCTAAATTTTTTTTTAAAGTTTAATAGTATACCGCCCATAAATTTACAACAATATAAAAACTGTAAATTCTTATAAGCAATTTCAATTCAAGCATGAGATTCAGAAATCTGAAATTACCAATTATCTCCCTCGAGATGTCAAAGAAAATACTTTCTAACTTTACTTCTAGGTTTCAACTGCTGAATAGATTTTTTTTTTTGGTTAAGTTTATTTAATCATCAGAACAGTTCATGATGCAAAAAGATGTTCTTAAAGTTTCTCGCCCTGAGTGAAGTGCAAGTTTAATTGTTTTTTTGGCAGTTAAAACTATACCCAACATTGACATAAACCAAACACCAATATGCAAACTTCTAAAACAAAAATTCTAAACCCAAAGATGATTCACTGAGGACATGAACTGACACACGCTTTTAACTCAGACTTACCTAGCGTTTCAACAATAGGCAGTTTTTTCACAATGGCCCTTTTCTTCACCATTCTCATAACACCAAGGGCCAGAGTCACTGTGACCACAATGGGAAGACCTTCAGGAATTGCGGCTACAGCCAAGCTATAACAATATGTACATAGTGTTAAACTGTGAATTAAATGGTACAAACAGCATGAATATGACCTGTATGTTACTTAAAAGAAAGGGTAAAAAAAGAGTAAAATTAATATCATCAATAAAACTTCAAAAATGGCCTTCTCAAAAGGGAAGGAGAGTAGATTACCATTTACTGGACACCAACTGGCTGCCAGGTTAAGTGTAGTAGTTAAATAATACAGGTTCTTAAGTCATACTCCTTGGATTTGTACCCTTGGCTCTACTAATTTTTACCTGTGTGACCCCAAGCTACTTACTACCCATCTCTGTGAGTTTAGTTTCCTCATCTGTAAATGATGGGTAGCAATAATATCCACCCGATCGGATTTAAAGCAAGGGTTGTTAAATGACAAAGCATGAAATGCATTTAGCACAGTAATACATAGTTATCATTCAATAAATATTGGCTACATTATTTATCACTATGCTATATCTCACAATATTCTCTCTAAAGCCCCATAGATTAAATTCCAATCTGAACAATTTTACAGAAGTAGAAAATAAAGAGTCACAGGGAGTTTAATCACAAATCCCAGATCAGGGCCAAAATTTAAACCAAGTTCTCCCATTTAAACACCAGGCTTACTTTATTACACTACACTACCAAAATTAATGATTTTTTATCTTTTTTTTTCTTTTTTCTTTTTACTGACAAAACATAACATACAAACACAAACATTCTTAAGATATGAACATTCCATTCTTGGTATATAATCAACAACTCAGAGTACCATCACATAGTTGTATACTCGTCACCATGATGATTTCTTAGAACATTTGCATCACTCCAGAAAAAGAAATAAGAAGAAAAATCTCATACATACCATAACCTCTCCCTTCAATTGACTGCTAGTATTTCCATCTACCCAATATATTTTAACCTTTGTTACCCCTATTTTTTTCTATACCCCTTACCACTCCCTTTCGTTGAATGATCTTTGATCTTGGCAGCCTACACCCTGTCCTCATATAATGGAAACTTTATTTCCTTTGGGAAATGTATTTCACATGGTTCAAATACAGGAGATTCTACCCCAACGCCTACCTCCACCAGAGATGTGGGTGTCTAGAAGCTACTTCAGAAGCAGGCACCTGGCTCTTCAATCTACCCAATCAGGAACCTAACTGGCCTGTTTCTATTAGAGTAACAATCCATTTCTATTAGAACGATCCAGGAAAGTTTCTTTCTTTTGTGGTTATAAAGAAAACAGGATATGAGTGTAGGTCTCAGCAAACCACCTTACTTGCAAGAACCTCTTTGAAGAATAAGTCCAAAGCATGAAAAAAAGAATTTCTAAAACTTTTATAAAATTACTTCAGCCTCTGTGTGTATGTATATATATATATATACTCATGAAGGAAAACTGCTATAAACTGAACATCCCAGATCTGCATGCAAGCCAATAGCATTTAACTGTTACATTAGGCTTGGGTTTTATGAAAGTAAAAGTATCATAAACATACATTTTAAAGTTCACTTAATTATAAAATACAGATTCTGACATTTTACTATATCCATGTGAGTTGTAAAAATGGGCCAATTTAGCTGAATATATTAGCCCATGGGAAGCTGAAGATATCTCAAATAAGGTAAACCACAAATTCAATATATTAATGATAAGTAAAAATGCCCAATTCTTAGGAGAGCAATTCCCATAATAATGAATTTAAGAATACCTTATTTTTATCTCTGAACCTGACATCACACATAATAGCTCTACCTCAAAGAATACCTACTATATCTTTCAAACATCAAACATACAATGATTTTTTAAAAAGACACAGAATTTGGTTTAGTGTTAGAATGCTTGCCTTCTATGTGGAAGACCAGGTTCAACTGCAGGATCATGTTCCCCACGACCCCCCAAACCCCCCGCCCAAAAAAAGAAAGAAAACAAGTAAATTAAAAAAGACACAGAAGGTTTTAATGAAAAGAAACATGTGTAAACCTTTCTATATCCCTCTCTACAAACTCCCTAGAAATAAGCACTTCTAAATGTTTGGTTTTAGCTCTTCTAATAGCTACTTCCATAAAACTAAATAATATGCTTATACTCCTATTCCCTAGTTTATCTCTAACCTGCCTGCCCCCAACTATGAAAGGGTGGATATTTATAAATAACTAAACATGCACCACCATCCCCTCTCCTAATAGATGACATTGTTAAAATTCTTTCACTTTTGACTTCTTCAACCTGATAAAAATATTTATGAACACCCACAGCTGACATTGTACTCGATGAAAGAGAGAAAGCTTTCCCCCTAACTTGCTCTCACTACTGCGATTAAACATTATACTGGAAGTACATTTCACTGAAGGTTTCACCAGAGCAATCAGGCAAGAAAAAGAGATAAAAGGCTTACAAATTAGAAAGGAAGAAACAAAACTGTATCTGCAGATGGCATGATTTTTTACGCAGAAGAGTCCAAAGAATCTCCCCAAAATACCAGTTAAATCAATTCAGCAAAGTATCATAATATACAACCAACGTGAAAAAATCAACTGAATTTCTATAAACTAGCAATGAACAACGTGAAAAGTAAGTTAGGAAAACAACTGCACTTACAATATCATAAAAAAGAATATATTAGGAACTTCCCAAAGTGATTCATGATAATCCCTATCAAAATCTCACAGCATTTTTCTCAGAAATAGCAAAAGTGATCCTAAATCTCATGTGGAATTATAAGGGACCTCTAATAGTCAAAACAGTTCTCAAAAAGAACAGTAGGAGGGATTTACACTTCACAATTTCAAAACTTACTATAAAGTTACCAAAATCAAAACAGCAGAGTATTGGAATAGGATAGACATAAAGGTCAAAGTAAAAGAACTGAAAGTCCAAAAATCAAAACCATAACTGATTTCCTACAAGGGAACCAAAGAATTGCCTTCAGAGCAAATAGTAAAGGGACAACTGGATATTCTAGTGCAGAAGAATAAAAGTGGACCCTTACCTCACACAACGTACAAAAATTAACACAAAATGGATCAAAGACTTAAATTTAAGAGATAAACTATAAAACTAATCGAAGAAAACGTGTGTAAATATTCAAGAACTAGGAACTGGCAATGGTTTCTCAGATACAATGCCAAAACCACAAGCAATAAAAGAAATAACAAATAAATAAAGAATTTTTGCATCAAAAGACACTATCAACAGATTGAAAAAGACATTATTAAGAGACTGAAAAGTCCACAGAATGAGAGAAAATATTTGCTATCACTTATCTCATAAGGGTGTAGTATCCAGAATGTATTTAAAAACTCCTAAAATGCAACAAAAATAAACAATCTAATTTAAAAATGGGTAAAGGGCTTGATCAAGATTTCTCCAAAGATGTACAAATGGCCAACAAGCACATGAAAAGATGCTCAACATCATTCATCACTAGGGAAATGCAAATTAAAACCACAACAAGATACTACTTCTGACCCACTAGAATAGCCAAAAAAAAAAATTCTTTGATATAATTTTTTTAAAAAGTAAAATAAGGACTTCCGGGCCAAGATGGTGGCTTAGCAATGTGTGCATTTTAGTTCGTCCTCCAGAACAACTATTAAATAACCAGAAACAATACAGAACAGCTCCTGGGGCCATGTCAGTGACCGGTCACACAGTGTACCCCAGTCTGGACCAGCTGGACCAGCCGCGAGCCCCCCCAGAGCCGTGAGTGCCGGTGCCCCTCCTCCACAGACTGCTTCCCAGAGGGGAAAGGAAAGAGATGTTACCAGCAGCAGGGGTTGAGCCCAACCAAACGCCAACTGCAGAATTAATTAACAAATTCTGACTACTAAAAATAGGGCCCAGCTCAGGTGAACCTGGTCAAAGTGGAGGTTGCTCATTTTTGCCCTGGCACCAAGGGGGCAGGGCTGACGAAAAAAGAAAAAAAAAAAAAAGAAACAGAGGTTTCTGTGGCTGTGTTTCTACAACGGCTTGACTGCCTTTGGATACAGTGGCAGGACTTCCCAGGCTGCAACTGCCCCAGGCATATGCAGAAACAAGCTCATTTGAGAACTTGTCTGGAGCCTGTGCCTTCCCCAGGGGAGGGGTGAAGCCCAACTCAGGTGGAATCCCTCCTTCAAGGAATTCAGACACCAGGGCTTGGTAATTTGAAGCCATTAAAACCAGCCTACAACCTCTCCTTTGTCTCCACCATGTCCCCAGCAGAGAGAGTCTGCCAAAGTTAAAGGTACCACATCATCTTATGCTGGTGGGACCAGCAGGCAGACAAGCACCACATACTGGGCAGGATAAGAAAAACAGAGTCCAGAGACTTCACAGGAAAGTCTTTCAACCTGCTGGGTCTCACCCTCAGGGAAAACCGATGCAGGTGACTCTTTCCTCCTGATAGGAGGCCAGTTTGGTCTGGGAAAATCCAGCTGGGGTTTATAATACCTAAGTAGACCCTCCTAAGGGTGGAGGGTAAATAGGCACCATACAAGCAGGGCAAGAAAGAAGAAAACAAGAACTGAAAAATTCTCCTCTATTAAACAAAACCTAAGCTAGAGGTCCAGAAAAAGCTGAACTGAATTTCAAAGAACAGATAGACATCAAATTCATCCAGCAAGAAAACCACAGGTAAAAGAAGTGAAAGCAATCTCCAGAATAAACTAATTAAGGTAATTAAATGCCTAGATGCCAGCAAAAATTAACAAATCACACTAGGAAAATTGAAGATATGGCCCAGTCAAAGAAACAAACCAACAATTCAAATCAGATACAGGAGCTGAAACAATTAATTCAGAATATACGAACAGACATGGAAAACTTCATCAAAAACCAAATGAATGAATTGAGGGAGGATATAAAGAAGGCAAGGAACGAACAAAAAGAAGAAATCAAAAGTCTAAAAAAACAAATCACAGAACTTATGGGAACGAAAGGTGTGCTGGTTTGAAAAGAAGTATGCTCCCTAAGAAAAGCCACGTTTTGATAAAAATATCATTTTGTAAAGGTAGAATAATCTCTACTCAATACTGTATGTTTGAAACTGTGATTGGATCATCTCCCTGGTTGATGTGATTTAGTCAAGAATAGTTGTTAAACTGGATTAGGGGATGACGTGTCTCCACCCATTTGGGTGGGTCTTGATTGGTTTCTGGGGTTCTATGGAAACGGAGATATTTTGGAGAATGAGAGATTCAGAGAGGGCAGAACGATGTAGCCATTAGATGCAGAGAGTCCACGAGCCAGCAGCCTTTTGGAGATAGAGAGGGAGAGCGCCTCCCAGGGAGCTTCATGAAACCAGAAGCAAGGAGAGAAGACTAGCAGATGACGATGCCGTGTTCGCCTTGTGCCCTTCAAACTGAGAGAGAAGCCCTAACTGTGTTCACCATGTGCCTTCTCACTGGAGAGAGAAACCCTGAACTTCATCAGCCTTCTTGAATCAAGGTATCTTTCCCTGGATGCCTGTGACTGAACATTTCTATAGACTTGTTGTAATTGGGACATTTTCTCAGCCTAAGAACAGTAAACTAGCAACTCATTGAATTCCCCTTTTTAAAAGCCATTCCGTTTCTGGTATATTGCATTCCAGCAGCTAGCAAACTAGTACAAAAGGCATGGTAGAAGAGATGAAAACAACAGTGGAAACCTACAATGGTACATTTTGAGAGGCAGAACATAGGATTAGTGAAGTAGAGGACAGGGACATCTGAAACCTGACAAGAGAAAGAAAATATAGGGAGGGCGGGCCACGGTGGCTCAGCAGATAAGAACGCTTGCCTGCTGTGCACGAGGACTCGGGTTCGATTCCTGGTGCCTGCCCATGTAAAAAAAAAATAGAAAATATAGGGGAAAAAATGGAAAAATATGAGCAGGGACTCAGGGAAGTGAATGACAATATGAAGTGCACAAATATACGTGTTGTGGCTGTCCCAGAAGGAGAGGAGAAGGGAAAAGGAGGAGAAAAACTAATGGAGGAAACTATCACTGAAAACTTCCGAATTCTTATGAAAGACTTAAAATTACAGATACAAGAAGTGCAGCATACCCCAAAGAAAATAGATCCAAACAGACGTACTCCAAGACACTTACTAATCAGAATGTCAGAGGTCAAAGAGAAAGACAGAATCTTGAAAGTGGCAAGAGAAAAGCAATCCATCACATACAAGGGAAGCCCAATAAGACTATGCATAGATTTCTCAGCAGAAACCACGGAGTCAAGACAGTGGGATGATATATTTAAATTACTAAAAGAGAAAAACTGCCAACCAAGAATTCTCTATCCAGCAAAACTGTCCTCCAAAAATGAGAGAGAAATTAAAATTCAGACAAAAAAATCACTGAGAGAATATGTGACCAAGAGACCAGCTCTGCAAAAAATACTAAAGGGAGCACTAGAGACAGATACGAAAAGACAGAAGAGAGAGGTGTGGAGAAGAGTGTAGAAAGGAAGACTATGAGTAAAGGTAAAAAGAAGGAAAATTAGATATGACATATAAAATCCAAAAGGCAAAATGGTAGAAGAAAGTACTACCCGTGCAGTAATAACACTGAATGTTAATGGATTAAACTCCCAATCAAAAGACATAGCCTGGCAGAATGGATTAAAAAACAGGACCCATATATATGCTGTCTCTACTCAAAGGACATGAGGGCAAGGACACAAACGGACATTTGCACACCAATGTTTATAGCAGCATTATTTACAATTACCAAGAGATGAAAACAGCCAAAAAAGTCCATCAACAGATGGGTGACTAAACAAACTGTGGCATACACATACGATGGAATATTATGCAGCTGTAAGACAGAATAAAGTTATGAAGTATATAACAACATGGATGGACCTTAAGGACATTATGCTGAGTGAGATTAGTCAGAAACAAAAGGACAAATACTGTATGGTCTCACTGATATGAACTGACATTTGTGAATAAACTTGGAATATTTTGTTGGTAACAGAGACCATCAGGAGATAGAAACAGGGTAAGATATTGGGTAACTGGAGCTGAAGGGATATAGACTGTGCAAAAGGACTGAATGTAAAAACTCAGAAATGGACAGCACAATACTACCTAACGGTAATACAATTATGTTAAAACACTGAATGAAGCTGAAGGTGAGAATGATAGAGGGAGGAGGGCTGGGGGCATAAGTGAAAGTACAAAGAAAGATAAATGATAAAGGCTGAGATGGTATAATCTAGGAATGCCTAGAGTGTATAATGATAGTGACTAAATGTACAAATTTAAAAAATGTTTTTGCATGAGGAAGAACAAAGGAATGTCATTACTGCAGGGTGCTGAAAATAGATGGTAATTAATATTTTAAAATTTCAACTTATGTGTGAGACTAAAGCAAAAAATGTTTATTTGGTACAAAATTTA